>CAHIKZ030003108.1:2242500-2282500 GCA_903632075.3 Acanthosepion pharaonis | reverse complement strand
CTAATCTCTCCATAATGGGCAAGATGAAAGAATTGTTTAAGGACATCCGGGACAAAAGTTTTTACCTGCATGATGATTGACAAGCAGCTAGGTGAGGAGGAGTCAACTGTTGGTGTGATAAGAAAATGGAAGAAACACCAATTGACTATCAATCTCACTTAGTCTAGAGCTCCATGCAAGATCTCCCAATGTGATGATGAAAAACATGAGGAAATAAACCAGAACTACGCGACAAGAACTTGATTATCTCAAGGCAGCTGAGACCACAGTCACCAAGGTGACCATTAGTAACACAATACATCGTAGTGGACTGAAATCATGTAAAGCCCACAAGAAGGCATGTGCATAGGCCTGTCAGATGTTTGCAAATGAGCACCTGGATGAATCAGAGGAGGGTTGGGAGAAAGTGCTGTGGTCAGACAAGACTAAAATTGAGCTTTTTGGCATCACCTCGACTTGCTGTGTTTAGAGGAAAAAAAAAAAATAACTTGTACTCCAAGAACAATGTTTCCGCCACCATTAAGCATTGTAGTTGAAACATTATGCTTTGGGGCTGTTTCTCTGCTAAGGGGACAGGACAAATACACCAGGTCGAGGGAAAGATGAATAGGGCCAAGTACAGGGAAATCTTGAGTGAAAACTTCCTTGCCTCAGCCAGGACACTGAAGATGGGTCATTGATGGGTATTCCAGCATGACAATGACCCAAATCATATAGCTAAGGCAACAAAGGATTGGCTCAAGAAGAAGCACATTAAGGTAATGGAGTTGCCTAGTCAGTCTCCAGACCTTAATCCTGTAGAGAATCTGCAGAGGAAGCTGAAGGTTCAAGTTACGCAATGACAACCTACAAACCTTAAGGATTTGGAGAGGATCTGCAAAGAGGAGTGGGCCAAAATCCCTCCTGGGATCTGTAAAAACTTGGTAACCAACTACAGGAAACATCTGGCTGCTTTGCTTGCCAACAAGGGTTTCTTCAACAAATACTGAGTTATGTTTTGCTATAGGGTGAAATACTTTTTTCAATAAAAAAAAAAAAAAATGTTAAAAAATTAATATAATGTGATATTCTAGAATTTTTTTGGTATTCTATCTGTCACTTTCAAGACAGATCTACTCTGAAAATTATAGACCATTCCTATTTTTGTAAGGTGGCAAACTCAGAAAATCAGCAGGGGATGAAATACTTATTTTCCCCACTGTACCATGAAAAAATTTTCTCCTTGACAAAAAACAATAAAATCCTCAATTTTTTTCTGTGGTGTTAAACATTAACAGACTGAACTACATCAAGTGTTAGTTAATCAATTTTTGATGACCAACAAGATACCACATTTAACCCCACTGCCCAACATTTCCATGAAAAAAGGATATTCAAAAAAATTGTTAGCTTACAGGACAAAATATTATTAGGACTTCATCATTGTTCCCTATTAGTCCCAGTTCAAAACAAGTTTCTTTTTGTGAAATAGGAAATTTCTGAAATTGTAATATTTGGTGAAAACAAGTCAAATGCCAACAAATTCAGTAATTCCATAGAAAACAAGAAAAAAATTTAGTATGAGGCAATATTTTATTGTAGATTTTGTATCATGGATAACAGTTGGTGAATGAGAATCACTCTTTATAAACTATTAATCCTGACTGACAAGTACATTAAAAAAAATTGCTGTATTTTCTTTGATGTGAATAATAAAAAAATTAAACAAGATACAATTTTTTGATCGAGTAATTGGTCAAATGGAGAGAATTTTTCAATCATCGTTTTAGTTCTGTATTATTTGATAGCATTGTGTTGAATTGAAGAAAAATTCTAAGTTTTAAGAACCAAGTTGAAAATCCAGATTTTCTGTGATTAATTAAATTCTTGTGTAATCTGAAGAAACAAAATGATTTAATAATTGTTACTTACTGATATAAATGATTATGATGGCATGGTAATTAGTATTATCAAAATTTGACGATACATATGGGGAGAATGTGAGAGTGAATGTAATTGTAAAGAAAAGCTACAACTGAAATTTAAAATGCATTTTTTAAAAATGAAAAATCTTTCTTGACACTTTTCTTTTAGTTTTAATTTCAAGCTAATATATTTATTTCAAACTGGATTTAAATCTATTGGGATGTTTTTATTATTATTAACAAAAATGCTAAAAACAGTCATATCTATCAACACAGCATAATTCTCTTTATTAAAATATCTTTAAAAAATAAAATATGCTTTTCTGAAACTTTTAGCTGAAATATCACAGAAAAGCATTTTTTAACACAGAGGTATGTGTTTTCATGAGATGCTGACATTCTCAAAGACATTTTCAAATTATTTCTAAGAGGGCTTGTGTTGTATCTTTAAAGAGGTTACAAACAGACAAAGGTGGTACTCAAGTGAAGGAACAGCAACATGCACAGATGAAAGAAGAGAGGTTTATTGTAAAAGAGAATACACTACTGAAAGCCAGGGAATCGGGTGGCAGGCTAGTAATTCCTGAAGCAAGCCCCCAGGTATATCCCGTGTTCACTATATATATCTACTGATATAGTCAGTCCACAAAGGCAATAGGGAGTGTGGGACATTCAATTACAGCATCTCCCCATGAGCTAATTTTACCATGGAATTTTGCTCAATACTTCTTTTTGTGGTCAGGACATAATTGTTTGACTTTTTCCCTCTTTCTACTACTTTTCTGTCTCACCAGCACAAAAGACTGTAACAATTACTTGGCTAAAATAATGTGAACACCTTTTTTTTTTTTTATAATCTTTTAAAAACTAATCAGTAATCTTAAATATTTCAGAAAATATTCTAAGAATTCAAATATTTTATTGAATTTTAGGTACTTTGGCTTTATAGTGTTACTTACAAAGATGCTTGTTGAGGAACCATTTGAAAATTAGCAGTAATATAAATTTTATTACAGTTACTGCTTTTATTTTCTAGTAAGGTCACATTTGGACATCTGTAATTACAAAAATCAACACGTTAAAACCCACACATTCTTTTTAAAATATTGGTGATCATTGAATTCTAGTAAACTTTTCTATTTATGATTACTAAATACAATCTTAATTTAATAACAATATCACATGACCACCATTCATTAATACAGAATTTTAAGATTGAAAAGTTTAAAAACGATTATAATTATAATTTTTAAAAAAGGAAAAGAATTCTTGTCAAAATTATTTATTCATCTAAAAAAATTTTTGTCTTTAAGATAATAATGTTGATAATATATTTTATACATGGAACCAATTAAAAGCTTTCCTAATTAATGTCTTAGTTTTATTGTCTTTTATTTTACAATACAGAGCAGATTTCTGTTAACTAGGGTGGGGGTTTTGTTTACCAGCCCCCCCCCCAAAAAAAATTCATGATAACTTAAAAACATTAAGCACTACAAAAAAAGGTGGGAATTAACTGTGGTAAAAAAAAATAAGTGAATAAGTCTTGAAAGTTTCATTAAAATTCAACAATTTGATTTATTTTTTTTATTTTTTTTTTTTTTCAAGAATTTCCAAATCAGTATCTATTACACATTAAAAAGACGCTGAAATTTTCTGTACTAATTTATGCTCAGCTGCTAATGTCAGAAAAACAGGATTTTTAACTAAAATTTTAAAAGGAACAAAAAAATACTGTTTAATAATCAAAAAATTGTTTGGTTTTTCCTCTTAAAGATACCAAAATGATTTTAATGACAAAACTTTGTTTTTAACTTTTGAGCATTTTTTTCATTTTGTATGCTCACTTTTTTGCAACTGTTTGGAAATACTTAATGAAAGTTGTCAATCATATGTCTGACCATATATCAGTATATTTGATTTGGATGTTTATTGGCTTTATGTAATGATAAAAGAAAATGCACAAGGTATTGAAAAATACAAAATAAATCTTTGTAAATCAAATATAATACAGAAGGATAATGTGAAAATCAAAGTTTCATGAGTTTACAAGTCCTTGCACATAAAAGAAAGAGTCCAGGAGGCAGTAAATATATATGTAGACAATTGTATATATCCAAATGTAGTAGCTCACACTTGACCATATGGTGAAGGAAGGTATGTTTGTTTTCAATGAAGCAAGAAAAAGTTTAGCCATGCAAGGTCATCAGCATATGTCATATTTCATCTCCAGGTATGTTAGGATGACCACAACATGAGAGAATGAACAAAATTAATTTATCTGCCTTGATTTTTGTTGATTTTCCATCTCTTTATGTACACATCTATAGATCCACTTTGGAAAGATTGTTTGCTTCCCATTGATTTGTAGCCTTATATTTTTAGAAATGGGGAAAATTTTGGTCTCTTTGTTATTTGTTAATTTCTTGACTTACATCTTAGTTGTGAAAGCTTTCTGATGGGTTGGTCGAACTACGGCTTTGTTTGCCTGGCAATTTTTATTATCTATTTTTTAGAGATGAAGTTTTGGTCTTGTTTTATTTTTATTTATTTATTTCTCTATTACCACATTATCAGTTCTAAGAGGAATTGTCATATAACAATGCTAATCTTGCAAGCCAGTACTAACTGGTATGTTAATGCAGACATCTTGATTGTAGCTTTCTACGAAAAGTTTGGAAATGAAATGACTTGTTTGAAATATTTTGATAATTTTTTTTTTTTTTTTCTTACAAGTATTTTTGTTTTAAACTTTGTCATAAACCATGAATTTCAAATTTTAATTTGGGATAAGGAAGTTCGTTTGACTAAAATTCTAATTTGCATTCCATACTAACAGAATGTCATCTTTGGTAGATGATACCATAAGCACTAGTGCAACCAAAATTGTAATGATTAGACATCAATCTCAGCTTCAGTTTTTAGCTGCCATCTTTTCTTAATTTTATGCTTTTTTGATCATGACCTACAAACAGAAATAATGTTTTGGGATTCATAGTTGAAGTTGCTTAACATAACAAATATTCTGATTAATTTTTTTTCATCTATTTTTTTTTTTTTTTTATTTAATTTATTCTTAAGCTGATGCATTCTTCGAGTGTTAAACTGAATTGACTTGTCAAATATTAATTATTAATTTGCATTTCTTCCATTTAATTTCACTTGCTTTTTATTACATTTTCTTAGATTGTTATTCTGTCCCAACTGAAGTTTAAAAGATAAACTAGTCATAAATTAACAATTGAAATAAATTAATATTGAAAAAAATATCAAAATAATATTACATCTAATACAGTGGTGGAAATAAGAATAAGACACCCCATGAAATTGTTAATAATTTTCTTATTACTGCACAAATTCCTCTGAAAATTTGTTTGTGGGACCTAGATCTGATGGTATTAGTATACATATTTGGTTTTATAACAACTTTCCGCCAAAAAAAGTTATTAAGAAAAATAAGTTTTTGAGGGTGGAAATAAGCATAAGACAGTTTGGAAAATTTGTATTTAACAGCAAAATTGTACAAAATTCAATATTTACATTTATTCCCTTTCAATTGTAATACTTTAACACACCTGTTTTGCACAGAATCAATAAGTTTTCTGAGAGTTTCAGGTGGAATTTCATTCCAATACTGTCTAATGCAAGATTTTAAAGTTTCTGTATCTTCAAATTGATGTTTATTTTTGTACACTCTTCTTGACAAAATTCCCCGCAAAATTTCTATTGGGTTTAAATCTGGAGACTTAGTGGGCCAGTCGAAAACTTCAATATTTTTTTTGTTTTAAACTAGCCTTTCATGAGCTTAGAAGTGTCCTGTTGAAAAATGGCATTATTGGTGTCTAGATGACTCATAAATGTGACAAGACCTTTTTCCAACACATTGATATATTGAGCAAAGTTTTGTTTCCCTTCCATCACTACTAAATCAGACACAGAAAAAGCTCCCAAAACCATAACAGATCCTCCTTGAAATGGTCTTTTTGAAAACAGCTGCTTCTCCTTTCTTAAATCATGCCAATAACACTGGTAGCCATCCGGCCCATCCAAATTAAAATTTTTCTCACCAGAAAACACCAGTTTCCCATTTCTCCTTTGTACATGTTACTTTTTTTCTTTACTCAATCTATGCGCATCTTCTTGTGTTTAGCAGTTAAAGCAGGGACTGTCGTCATCTTGTTTTCATACACAAGATTTGAGGGATTCATGGAGAAGTTGACAAACTTCTCTTGGAGTGATGGGTAAATTCTAAGATTTTTGTAGATCTCTTGAACTTGATTATCCTTTAGAAGCTTCTCGAAAAAGTTGATGTTTGGCTGCATTTGTAATTTAAAGTGGACAACTAGACATTTTCTGGTGCCATACGATTCACTCTCCTTTAGATAATTTCTCACAACTGTTCAGTACTTTGACAGTTCTCTTGCAATGAAACTTATAGATTTTCCTTCTGGTTTATTGGCAGAAATTTGCCCTTTTTCATTTTAATTAAGGGGGGAGTTCCTAGGCATTTTTCAGTAACTGTATTTAATTATGAAATGTTTAAATAGGACTCACATGGATTAAAATCATGGTAATAGTTTTTTTTTTTTTTTTATAACCTGCGCATGCACTTATTCTTCCTTTGACATTCTGAAGTAAATCAGATATGCAAATTTTCAAAACTGTCTTATAATCATTTCCACCTTTGAACATGAAGTCTTATTAATAACTTTTTTGGTGGAAAGTTGTTATAAAATTGAATATGCATACTAATACCCATCAGATGTAGGTACCACATATAAATTTTCAGAGGAATTTGTGGAGTAATAAGAAAATTATTAACAATTTCATGTGTCTTGTACTTATTGCCATCACTGTATTTCTCTTATGTGTCAAATACCTTCAGGACGTTGGTGATCATGGCTTTCCACGATTTCTTTTCCTTTGTAGCTCTTAGTAAATTTTGTTTTTATGCTATCTCCTAAATCCTTTCCTGACATCCATTTGCCTAAGCTTGTTTGGTAGGCTATGCTCTGTTTTCCTATATTCCTCGTCTCTTCAATATGGCCTTCTCAGTGTCAAATTTTCCAAGCTCTCTTTTCTCATTATTTGCCCTAGAAATTTCAACACTTTATTTCTGATTCTAATTAAAAGTGTCCTTTCCATTTTCTCCAAAACTGGTCAGTCTATGGTATTCTCAGCATCTTTCTGTAGAACCACATTTCTAGTGCTTCAGATCTCTTCATCTTTGAGGAAATTCTCCAGGATTCACTGCCTTATCAGAGGACTGATATTACAGTTAAAATAATTAACAAATAATTATTTTTTCTTTTATTTTCTTGAAATATATTTTCAAATTGAAGAGAGATTCTATTGAAAAATAGCTGCTAAACAAATCTGAAATTATAACATGAGTACTTCATTTATTTTTGTAAATTTTCATTCTTCCTTGAAATATTGTGATCATCAAAATATTTTTCCATTTGTCTGTTAAACAAATTTTTATCTATATCCATTTGACCAATCATATATGATTTTGTTTGATGAAATAGAAAATTAGCGTAGGTGTTTTTATCTTGATACTGAGAGATCCTGGCAAAAAACAAAAAAAAGCAAATTGACATTATTGAAAAATAAAATTTGTGATGTTGAATCTCCTCCGCATTATACCACCCTATTTTTATCAACCTCTACATTCTCAGGGTGGGGTGGTTTCCCCACCCTGAAACTACAACTGTTGCTTTTTGATGTTCACAAGAGAAAAAGAAGTCTTTCCTTGATATTGACACACAAGAAAGAAAAAGAAAGGTCCATGGCCACCCACTTGCCCTCCCCTACCCTGATATACCTACAGATATTTTTTTGGTCAGTCTACTAACTATGGCTATTTATTTCTCTATCTCTTATTTGACACAAGTTAAGATGTGGAGGTTGTTGAATAGGGAATGGCAGTGACATTGTTTTTTTTTCCCTTTCTGCTTCAAGCCCTGAAAGAACCAGCTTTTCTTGGAAAGAAACATTTTTATCTTGGCATTACTGACTTTTTCTTGAATGAAGAATTCCTTTCACTTCTTTTTGCATCTTCCCAACACGGTTACATTGTTTGCATCCATAAATATATTTTGGTCATCTTTTTCATATTTTTTGTTTACCCCTTATATTCCCTCTGCCCTTCTTGTTTCTCCATTTTCTTCTCTCTCTCTCTCTCTTTCTCTCTATCTCTATCCTCACTCCTCCCTCTATCTCTATCCTCACTCCTCCCTCTATCTCTATCCTCACTCCTCCCTCTATCTCTATCCTCACTCCTCCCTCTGTCTCTATCCTCACTCCTCCCTCTATCTCTATCCTCCTCCTCTGTCTCTATCCTCCCCTCCCTCTGTCTCTATCCTCACTCCTCCCTCTGTCTCTATCCTCACTCCTCCCTCTGTCTCTATCCTCACTCCTCCCTCTGTCTCTATCCTCACTCCTCCCTCTGTCTCTATCCTCACTCCTCCCTCTGTCTCTCCTCCCCCTCCCTCTGTCTCTATCCTCCTCCTCCCTCTGTCTCTGTCCTCCTCCTCCCTCTGTCTCTGTCCTCCTCCTCCCTCTGTCTCTCCTCCTCCCTCCCTCTGTCTCTATCCCCTCTGTCTCTCCCCCTGTCTCTGTCCTCCCTCCTCCCTCTGTCTCTGTCCTCCTCCCCCTCTGTCTCTGTCTTCACTCCTCCCTCTGTCTCTGTCTTCACTCCTCCCTCTGTCTCTGTCTTCACTCCTCCCTCTGTCTCTGTCTTCACTCCTCCCTCTGTCTCTGTCTTCACTCCTCCCTCTGTCTCTGTCTTCACTCCTCCCTCTGTCTCTTCTGTCTCTGTCTTCACTCTTCTGTCTCTGTCTTCACTCTTCTGTCTCTGTCTTCACTCTTCTGTCTCTGTCTTCACTCTTCTGTCTCTGTCTTCACTCCTCTGTCTCTGTCTTCACTCCTCCCTCTGTCTCTGTCTTCACTCTTCTGTCTCTGTCTTCACTCTTCTGTCTCTGTCTTCACTCTTCTGTCTCTGTCTTCACTCTTCTGTCTCTGTCTTCACTCTTCTGTCTCTGTCTTCACTCTTCTGTCTCTGTCTTCACTCTTCTGTCTCTGTCTTCACTCTTCTGTCTCTGTCTTCACTCTTCTGTCTCTGTCTTCACTCTTCTGTCATAGTTTTGACTTAAATATTGTCTTCTTCATGACCATTAGAAATTACCCCCCCCATTCTTCTTTTCCTTTGATTTTTCTTTCTTCCTTTTATTTATTTTCAGAATTTACTTCTGTTTGTTTTCCCTTCTTTTGTTGTTGATCACATCATTATTTTTGTTATTTATCTTTTATATGTTTTTTTTTCTCTTTGAGATGATTAATTATTTGTCACTTGACTATTTAAAAGGGGGTGCTGAAAACTTTCCTGATCTGGAGAAGTCCACACCCAATCCTCTTATATTTGGTCAGATTTTATGAAGTATATAGCTTTCTCACTGCCAAGAGCTTTTCAGCACCTGCTCTCTCTGCAGCAATAATACTATTCTGTTTTCTCTCTCTCTCTCTCTGATTATTATTATTAGTCGTAGTAGTAGTAGTCATCTGCTTCTTGCAACTGTTTCTCATCCCTGGTAGGAAAATGTGACAAGATAAAGCTGACTAATACATTTCATGCTTCCCTACATCAGATGACCGTCTACCCCTCCCCTTTTACACATCTTCCTCATTTCTCCCCTCATACACCTTCCCTCCCAGAGTCAATGGTTACTGGATGATTAAGGTAGGAAAGACATGGCAATTTCTGTGATAGATATCACTGTTTTCACAAAGAAGATGACATTGTCTTTAGTGAAGTAAGACCCTCTCCCTTCCAAAGAAAAAAAAAACAATCCAATGGAGATGTGGTGTGTGTGAAATAATAGAAACTTTCTGGTATTTGGTGATGCTCAGTTGTATGTCCCTAAGACTTGAGCAAGGGGGCCTTCTCCAGCCTCAATTAACAAAACATGGATTTACATTCACATAAGCTTGTGAGACTGTAAGGTGCTTATACAACTACGTTAACAATTTCAAAAACTAAATTATTTTACTACGAAAAGTGAACTAATTTAGTTTTTGAAATTCGTAAACTGACATCTTGACTGTTCAAATAAGACTTCAAATGTAACAAGTAGTGACCTCTCTAGAAAACTGGACCAAATTTGGCATTGTGGTACCAACAAGAAAAGTGTTTAGCCATCGAGGACATTCATGCCAACAAGGTTGTTGAATTAGGAGGTGATGCCTTAGCTTTACCAACAGTGCAAAAGTGGGCAGTTGATTTTAGGTGGGGAAGGGAGTCTTGAAAATATCCCAGTGTCTACCACTGAGGAAAACATAGTGTTCACCACATGCTGGTTGATGACAGATGATTGACTAAAAAAACAAATAGACAATGCTAGTAGCATAACCATAAGAGAGTTGAGAATATTCTGCATAATGAACTTGGAATGACAAAGGTTTCTTCTCGGTGGCTTCTATGTTGTTACAGTGGAACACACCTATTCTATAGTTAATAGACTCCCCCACCTATAATAAGTAGGAGTAGTAAGAGTAACGAGGAGTCGCTCAGTGGGTCGGTCAGTCAGTTGATGCCGGACAACCGTTAGTCGGATACTAAAGTATCAGCGACCACAACTAGATTTTCTCTGCATCATACCTATTATATGAAGTTCCTAACGTTTTTGTATGTTGAACCTATTTCAGGACCAACTTCGTACAAATACAAGCCTCCACTGTGAAATCACTCCATAACACATGTCTTCTGACATCTGATCAAAAGCATTCAGGCTAATCACATCACAGGAAAATCTGACATTGTTTGAGGCAGATCCAGCTAGTTTCCTTGAGCATTTCCTAACCCAGGATGATTGTTGGGTTCATCACTTTGAGCCAGAGACAAGCCATCCAGTGGAAACCTCCTCTTGACCTGCTCCAAAGAAAATCAATGTCATTTCATCTGTAGAGGTGATTGCCTCAGTTTTTGGGGATGCAAAAGACATTGTGTTGACTATCTTCCAAAGGATTCACACCGTCAATGGAGTGTACTATGTCAACTTGCTGATGCAGGTTATACCTAAGAAAACTGACAAAAGATGTTTTGTTTTATCAGGACAATGCTCCAGTATACATCTTTGGTTTCAATGGCTGCTGTGTGTGACTGTGGCTTTGAACTGTTAGATCTTTCTTTATATGTGCCATGTCCTTTCAGGATGTAGGCAATCATGGCTCTTCACCTCCCTCTATCCCTTGCAGCTCTCAAGAAGTTTCTTCCCCAGACTATGTTCCATCATCCACCTGCTCAAGCTCACCAGGTATGTCATGTGCTGCTTTCCCTTGTCTCTCTTTCGCTCTTTTTGACTCATGAGTATCAGATTCTCCAGGCCCTCTTTCCTCATTATGTGTCCCAGAAACTTCAGCTGCCTTTTCCTGATGTTAGTGTAAGTCTTCTCTTTGTTGGCCTCCTCTCTAAGACCTCATCATTGCTCACACGCTCGGTCTATGATATCATTAGCATCCCTCTGTAGAACCACATCTCCATCACCTCGAATCTCTTCCTCATCTTTAAGGAAATTATCCAACATTCGTTGCCATAAAGGAAGATAGATATCACATAACAGCTCAGTATTGTTTTCTTTGTTACCAAATTAATCCTCCTGTCTTGCAATACTCTGCCTAGCTTTTGGGACGTGTCCTTGGCCATCCCACTATGTCTACAAATCTCAGTGTCGCACTTACCATTCTCTGTCAAGACACTTCCCAGATATTTAAACTTCTGCGTCTGCTTGATTCTACTGTTCCCAACCTGCAAATTGCATTTCAGGTTCTTCCTATTACTGATGACCATGCATTCTGTCTCCGTCGCTACTTTCTGTAGGAGATTTTGTAATGATCACCCTCCCGATTCTTCTGATATGACTATCATCTGTTCCTCGATATGAAAAAAAAAAAAAAATAACACTTGGCTGGGAACCTGTATTGCATCAGTGTTGACGACATATCTGCTAGTGACGACTTTTTTCAACAACAGTTTAAACGGTCGTCTTTGAACAGTCAGATGAGCAGTTTACTCAGAAATAAACAATGCAGTTATAAATAAGAGTTCAAATTAATGCATGCAAGACTTCACAGCTCTTGTATAACTCCTTTATAGTCATTCTATGCACTTTTCTGCCCACCCTCATATGTGCAGTTTTTATCTATCTCTTCATTTTCTTTTGTTACCTTAGCAATATGGATGTATATGTGTAGCATCATGGTTATTGACACAGTGGGATCAACATATAAAGTACAAATTCCAGTCAAAGTTACGCTCACTTTTTTGCAAATACCCTTGAGTAGGGTATTGGGTATACATTCATCTCTTCTCCGACATTTATGAGTTAAATAACTAGACAGACTTAGCTCTCTAGCCTTGGTTGGCAACCAGTCTAGTAGGAGGATGTTTCTAAATTGGAAACCTGTGATGATGCTGGAATCATCACAATGCCCTGCTTGCTCAGATTAGCAACATAACTTAAACAATAAAATGCTATGATCAGAAGAGCCAAATTGGTATCTGATAGTCCAGTCACTCAAGATGACTTTAGTAATAAATAAATAGACATGAACTTAGAAATAAATTGAATTTTAAAATGGTAAATAAAAATTTTTAATGTTGACTCATTTAAAAAAAAAAAAAAAAAAAGCAATCGTTTATCTGAACTTTTATAGAACTTAAAGATTATCCATTGTCTGACAAAAGATTATCCATTGACTGACAAAAGATTATCCATTGACTGATTTCTCAAACTTAGCAGGGCAGCCAGTCTTAAAATAAAATAATTTTGAAGGATGATGAAAATGAGATTTTATGGAAAATGTCAGCAAAAAGGTCTCTTAGAATCAAAAAGAAACAGTTGAAATTTCTAGTAAACATGAGGAAAGAAGGCTTAGAATATTTGACACTCACAGGGCATATTGAATGATGGGGGAAAAGCAGCCAATAACCTACTTAATGAATTTGGCAGAAGGAGGATTGAGATAGCTAAAAAATATACTTTTGCTAAAAGCTACAAATAGCAGGAAGTTGTGGAGAACCAGGATTGCCGAACAGGGATTAGGAGAGGTGATCTTTTAAGCATAGCTTAGATGTGGCACAAGGCCAAAGTTATGGGACATCTAGTGAGGATCAATCTCACTACTCAGTTGTAATTGTTCTAGTGGCACAAGCCTACTAACCATTATACCACATTAAAATGCCCTAGTGATTTTCTAAGTGTAGCTTAGATGTGACAAAAGGCAAAAAGTGTGGAGCACCCAGTTAGAATCAAACTCACTACTAAGCCATAAAGGATCTAGTGAAACATGCTTGCTAACCATTACACTACCTCAAAGTGCCTTAGTGATTTTCCAAGCATAGTTTAGATGTGGCACAAGGCCGAAAGTATGGGGGCAACCAGTGAGGATTACACTCACTACTCAATTGTAATTGTTCTAATGAGATAAGCTTGCTAACCATTACACTACCTCGAAGTGCCCAAAACAGGAATTAGGAGGGATTGCAAAAAAAAAAAATATACCTTACTAAGAGCTGCAAGAGACAGGAAATTGTGGAGCATCATGTCTATTCACAAAAAAAGTAACTGCATGGCATTAAAAAAATAACTTCTCATTTCAATTGAGTGACACCATTTTTTAATGATTGTATTCTGTAACCTTATTCAGGTTCTTGACATATTTGGTAGCCTTCTGGAGAAGTAAAACAGGCACCGGAAGGAAGCTGTACAGGTTACAGATATTAAAATGTTATGACTCCAAAAGTCAAGAATGGGATATAACTTGGGAGAAATCAGCAAATATTTATGATATTTCAAATGGAAATGATTTAAGAATAAGCAACTTGTATTAAATGATAGAAGTACATATAGCCATAGCAGGATATGACAACACAACTTTGAAATTCAAACAAACCCAGGGATCAGAGTCACCTTCAGTGGCAAGATAAACATTTTGGACAGCAAATGAAGTCACATACAGAGTGATAAAGGTTACAGAGCTTTTGAGAAGTTGGCAGTGAAAATGAAAAGAATAAAAACAAATAACTTTTAATAAGTTTAATACATTAAGCACACATTGTTGACCAAACAAAATAGTTCTAACCATTTAGTTACGGCTATGGAATTAAACCTGAAAATTCTTATTCACTCTTTTGGTCAAGTGCTAAAGCCCTTGACAACTGCAGTTAGTGTCATGCTTGCTCAGTTAAAAGCAATTCAACATTTTAATCAAAGATCAATTAAAAAATCAATCTTGCAGAATCGTTCAACTTGTTATCAAGTATAAATGAGTTGTCGTAATTAAATAAATTAAAGGAAGCTAATTTGTTAACTGTTAAATGGCTAACAAATGGTTTCATTATATGAAAGTGTCAGCTGTGTATTAGCGATCAGTTTTTAAAATCGAGAACTCTCTTGTGTGTTGGCAACAAGGGATTGAACATATTAAATGTGAATATGGTCATGTTGAAATGTTTTTATTTTTTCTTCTTTGTGGAAATCAAAGAAACCAAAACAGAAGACAAAGATGACAGATTCCAAATAAATATTTCCTAATCACCTTGATATTTAATGCTATCAGAGAATGGAGATGATTGGGGTGGGGAGCGTGAAGGAAAATAGAAAGTTTCCTCTGAGACGGTGATAGAAAAATTCCAAATGATAGCAGATGAGGATGGGGAAAAGCCACTGCATTTGACCGGCAAATATGACTTCAGCAGAAGTGTCAGATGAGGAGATAGTTTGAGTTCTTTATCAGGAAATCACTTGAAAGTTTGAAACTGATAAGAACAGAGACGTTAATCTGCTTCCAATAACTCGAGTGAAAACAAAATGAAAAAATGGAAGAGAAAGAGAGAACATGAAAAAATAAAATAGGCAAAAAAGGGAGAAAGATCGAAGGCAGAATAGTCATGATGGATGGTGCTGATAAGATAAAGGCCCATCACGCTGACATCGTTTTAAATATTTACACTAAATATTATCAAATCAAGAAGTGTATTTTAAAAATTGGAACCTAGTTAAATGTTTGTTTAAATTGAGTCATTCAGATATATATATATATATATATATATATATATAGCCAAATTACTTGCACCTTGCTTCATTTCACTTATTTTTTTTGTAAGAAAATAGTGATTGATTTTAAATCATTGTTATAATTTGTGGAGAAAAATGATGCATTTCAATATTACTCAATGACCTTGCTGATGTGACCTCCATCTTCTGGCTTTCTCCTTCTATATTTTGGATAGGAGTCTTTCCCTTGTTCAAATTTAATTTTAATTTAAATCAAAGTAAAAAAAAAAAAAATAGTGGAGGGTTTGTGCCTCCCTGAACACCCACTTTTGATCAAAATGAAATATAGTTATTCAAGTACCCTAGGAGTAGTTCTTTTGTTCAAATTTAAATATAATTTATATCAAAAGGAAAAAATTCAGTTGGGGGGTGCCCTAACCGCTCCCCCTCCAGGACCCCCTTGATCAAAATGAAATATACTTATCCAAATACCCTGGGTAATGTAGTTTCTGAATATATTTGGTTATGGGGTCTATAAGAGTTTGATAACACAGAGACAGAGACTACAACTTTTTATATATATATATATATATATATATACACACACACACGTGTGTGTGTGTGTCTCTACAATTAATGGATTTTAATCTTTTTATATAAATGTCATGTTTGTGGATATAATATTTGAGTAGACATGACTATATTCTTTTTGTTTGCTTTCTTTAACAGTTAAATTAATGTCCTCTTTCCTGGACAAAGGTTTATTAAAGAGAAATACATTTTCTTAAATAAGACTTTCTTTCTTGGCCAGTGGACATTAATTTTGCTGCTAAGAAAAAAAATTGGGGATGCCTTCTCAAATATGTGTAATCATTAAATAACACTTTAAAATGGCTAGATCTTTTCTTATCCATTTCCTATTCTCTCCTTACGAAAAACACCCACAAATAGAACTAAAAGCAGAAATAAACATAGATTCTGAATTCTGTCCAAACTTTAAATAATAACTGTGTGATCTCCTAAAGTGACAATTATTTTGCCCATAAATAATTAGTCACCACTACAGATTATGACAAAGTTGCCTTTGGAAGTTGCTGATGTTTTCCTGTTTTTATACTTAAATCCACACAGAATAACTAACTCCTTCTCATTGTAGTCTGTATAAAAATGATGTCCTCAATTTAATCTCTCTTTTCATTTAATTCTTATTAAGCTGATAATAAAATAACTTGACAAGTGTAGTTTATATTGACAAGCTAATCTCCTTAAATGCAAAGATGAATGATTTGAATTGAAAAGCACAATAGATCTCCTAAGGACACAACAATGAAGATTCTGATAGATGGATGAGTGTTTGCATTGCAGTACAGATGTGATAGGTTTTGAGGAAGAGGAGGAAATACTTTAGATGATAATCACTGAACAATATCAATAAAAAAAAAATATGGAAAAGTAATGATATCTCTCCTTTCAGTTCATGGTGATTCACAGCTTCTTGTATTTTGTTTTTCTTAGTAATACTTTCTCATTTATTGCAACCACTTGTTCCTTGTCAAATGACTTGCTTCTTTTAATATGCCTTGTGAGTATTGAATTCTCTCAGACTTCTTTCTTTAGCATGTCTTCCCATAGTTTCTGCTGTCTCTTTGAGGAATTTCTTTATTATTCAAATTCTCCTGTAAACTTCCTCATTTGTTACATGCTCTGTCCTTAGTATTCTCAACATTGATCAGTAGAAACATGATTGTTTCAAATGAGGTGTCAGGTGGTGTAATGGATAGTAGTTCAGAATGAGAAATCAGGTAGCCAAGTTCGAATTCCAGTTGGGTTTGTTAGATTCACTTAAGATAGTTATGAATCCATCTCCTCTTTCCAGCTATCAATTAAATGCTAGAGCTTATATATGAAGAAATTATTATTCTCAAAAACAAATTGTTAATGCAATATTCACTTGCAAAATAAAAGAAAAATATTCTTACAATCCAATAATATTCTTTAAATCACAAAAAAGGGTTAAGCTATAAAAAAAAAAAAAAAATTAATCATTTGGCTGTCCTAAGTTTTTCTCAATCTCATGAAATTGTCCAGATTTTATTGCTGTATAAATATGTTCTTGCAGCCTTCCTTCAATTCTGATCTTATATTTTGAATTGTTAGCATTTCACTCAATTATTGAAAAGTATTTTTTTGCTCTTTGTACTCATGTTCTCGTATCACATTTTGTGTTCTTGTACTGCCTTGATAGTTCACTTTATGCACTTGTTTAATTCAGGCATCTCTAATTTGTTTTACCCCCTTTTAATCAGGACATTAGATTCTGTCTTCTGACAATTATGGTCAGTTTGTTTTCTTCTTGCTTTTCTCAACTTCCTGATTTAATAGGTCATCAATACATTACCATCTACATAGTGTATGTTGTTAAAGATACAGCCATTGATAATAATTCCTGGCAGATCCTCTCATCTGCTTAAAAACAGCTCAAAGTACTTGTTAAATATGGTTATTGACTGCTCCCAAAGTAATTATAGGGATTAAGAAATAAAATGATTTTTTTGAAACCCGAACCTCTGACATCTCTTTTTCTCTTATACATGTATGTTCAAAAGTTTGAGGTGACCTATGGTAATTTTTTTAAATTGACCCAAAAAGTAGTTGTTTTGTACTTTAAATAAGAGAAAATTGTTATACATGGTTAAAAAAAAGAAGTTAGATCTGATTTTTTATTAGAAATTTTATTATGACAAAAAGAAAAAAGTATTTTATAATTAAATTTTGCTCTCATCAAAATATCCTCCTTTAGCCTTGATTACTGCACCACAAAGTTTTGGCATTTGTTGCAAAAGTTTCACAAAGTAAGCATTTGATAACTGATTCCATTCTTTTCTCAATGATTCTAAGAGCTCTTTCTCAAATTTTTCTCACTCTTCTGTCAAGTTCATGTTAGTTCTGGGGGATGCTTCAAACTTTTGAACTGTAGCATATATATGTGCAATGGTTTAGTAAGCATAGCTTAGATGTAGTACAAAACTGAAAGTATGGAGCACCCAGTGAGAATCAAGCCCACTACTCAGTTATAATTGCTTTAGTGAGGCATGTTTGCTAGCCAATACACCACATGGAAGTGAGCCAAAATTTTATATATATATTGCACATTGAGTGCAGGTGTTCATGAAATAGTGCTTGATGTAATATAATGAGCTATTAAGTATATATTATTAAAAATACATCTCTCTTACTGGTCAGTCTCTGTTGTGCATGAAACTCTACCAGTGAGGGATGAAATATATATGGGACCATCATTAAGCCGGATGTGCTATGACCATTCAGTCACAGAGAACTTCCAGTTTAGCAAAGATCAAATTACTGCTTTTAGACACACAGTTTCACAGATTTTTCTTGATCTATCATATGTCCTATGAAATTATAGCTTAACATAAACATTCAAGCTGGTAAATGTAATTAATACTGTTTTAAGTAAAAAACTGTTTAATCAAATAAGTGTATCCATAAAAAAGTATAAACACAAAATATAAAATATTTGTCAGATTTAATCCATTTCATATAATATGTTATGTTAGGCTACAATTTCAGAGCCGATATGAATAATCAAGAAAAATTGCCAAAGGTGTTTATATATATATATATATATATATATAATTTATTTTGGAGATTTGAATAATTTCTCATAATTCATTGAATCTTAAACAAAAATCGTCAACAGAATGTAGAAAGCACTGGATGTATCATAACAGTCTGGGTTTGATTTTAGGTAGTGAATGCAGTCCGAAAAATGATGATATGGCTGTCCAGTGCTTTCTGCATTCTCTTGGGGATTCTTGTTCTAGACTTAGTTATTATGAGAAATATACACACACACACACACACACAGTTCATCTGAAGCTATTATGCAAATCACATAAACTTTAATAACTTAATTCCTTATTTTTGTCAAATTTTAAAGAATTAGATGTCAAAACAAAGCTTGTATTAAATCTTTGTGACAAATTTTCTGATGGGCTCCCATCTGGAGAGCCACCAGCTTGGACCTTTACAGCCAAGACCCACCTTTCTACATCCACAGGTTTGAATCCCTCTCAAGAATGGCATTCCACTGCAAAAGCTTCTTCCCAAGAAGTGTCCCTTTTAGAAACATGCTCCTCCATGGATGCTTCACCAAACACTACAATGTTGACCTCTTCAGATCATTATCTGTTTATAATTTTCACTTTCTACTTCCTCTTTTATATTCATATCACATACCACATTCAGTATCCCTCTGTCTTGAGTAGCTCTTGGGCCTTGCATTGGGTAAACATTAGTTTAAAGATAATAAAGAGCTTATCCAAAACAATAAAGAATAAAAGTTGAGTTTGAACCAGTTTACTACAGAATTAATACAATTACATTAACAAAAGAAGTACAGTTTTTTAATCAACAGATTGTGACAGCTATCAGGGATATATGATTAAATATACTTTAATGTTTAAAAAAAATTATTCAGTATTATTATTATTGTTTAGGTAATAAGCATTATAATATAGCACAAATAGCTATATTGTGGAAAAAGGAATTTTAAACAATATATGCATTTTTTATGTATTTATGGTTATTTTTTTACTTTTTGTCAAAAACGACATTCTTGTACATTACTATTCTTTTTAATTAACTATTTGTGCTCAGTAGTTGACATTAATAACTCACTGCTGATGTTAAAAATTTGGAATAATGAAGTAATAAAAATTTAAATTTCATTTTTCTAATAGATGTCACAATCTGTAAATATTGATTATTTAGAAAATTTTTATGTCATTGTTATTGTATACATTAAAGTTAAGTAAATGATAGAAATCAAAGAAAGTTATCAGAATTTTTCTTAATTGAATATTGATCACCTTTTTGTCTGTTTTTCAAAGTAACTTTGGCTCATTTGATTGTGTGCACACACACAGACAACGAACTCAAGATCATTTTGACCAGTTTCTCATATAACATTACTTTTATGATGAAGTTACATTAATAAAATGGAATCAAGTGAGTCATAAAAAGCCTTGATTAACTCTGTTTGGATTTGTCAGGACTCTTTCCATACTGAACACAATTTTCTTAGAATTGAAATCAAATTTTTTCTCCTTTTTATTGAATTTCAATTCA
This sequence comes from Acanthosepion pharaonis, assembly GCA_903632075.3. Classification (NCBI taxonomy): domain Eukaryota; kingdom Metazoa; phylum Mollusca; class Cephalopoda; order Sepiida; family Sepiidae; genus Acanthosepion; species Acanthosepion pharaonis. The sequence continues at coordinate 2,262,390 of CAHIKZ030003108.1, read as the reverse complement.
ATTTAAATATAAGGATAAGTTTTATGTTTTAAAGACAGAAACACTAAATAACTTTGAAGGACTGATGGAGGATTTGAAATCCTACTCTCTATCTATCTATAAATACTTCCACAGCAATTGTTCTAATGAGCAGTACCTCAATCACATAAAATTCAGGGTACTACTAGACGGTGAATAATTTAAAGAACATAATCATTAATTCTTCACTATTAGTACCTTTTTATTAAACAAAAAAAAATAGCAACCTGAGTACTTGTCAAAATCCTAAATTGCTTGTAAAAAAAAATGCATAGATCTGTTTGATGAAGATTGAAGACACATTACCCTATGTAAAAATAAAAACTCTTGGAATAATATTGTTTTTGTGAGCATGAGGTTTCAGCTAATCTGTACAGTCACTTTTATTATGTGTACAGTCACTATAGAATGTTTGAGGTTTCTCATTTTAGAGGGTTTTTTTTGCATCTCATTAATGAAGAGAAAACTTGACACAACAGATTGATTCATCAATGTGTTTTTTATGCTTTATCAACTCTTTGTGGGTTATTTAAAGCTGAAACATTTGATGAAAACAAAAATGGTTCATGCATTTAGAATCACAAAGAGACAGTTGAAGTTTGTAGGGGACAATGAGGAAAGTGGGCTTGGAGAATTTGACTCTCACAGGACATAGTGACGGCAAGAGGGGCAAAGAGAAACCTTGACTAAGCTACCTAATGAGCTTGTGTAAAAGGATTAAGGTTAATACAAGGTCAAACATTGCTTAGAGCTGCAGATTATAGGAAATTGAGGAGAGCTATGATTGCCTACATCTTAGAGATGTCACCCATAGAAAAAGAAAAAAAAAATAGTACAAAGGAAATGGTGACAGATACAATAATGGGAACAATTGATTATGCCAAAGTAGATATCAATGTTAAGGAATTCTATGGTTACTCTTCATCACTTTTTATGGTTTTCATCTGGCTGACAATCCACCTGGTCATATCTACCAGTATAAAGTCATGGCAAATATATTGAAAATCAGACCAACCTATTATGCCAAACCTCACAGCAGTATGTATACGACAAAATCTTTGAGTGATACTCATTCCAGAGTGAGTCCTGTGAGTTCTTACATCTTCAGATGTGTTCTGCTATACCAGATATTTCAATTCAACCTTGTCTGTGTCCATTGCTTTGATCTTCATTCCTGATTTCCAGGGATAAGCTGGGTTTTCTCTTTTTCTTTCCCCACATGGATGCCTGAAATGTTATATAGACAGTTGTCACTATAGAAAGCAAATAACAACAGGATACCTTGGAAAGTAGTAATTGTTAACAAGGTGAGAGTGAATAGTGAGTTCGATTCTCACTGGGCATGCCATAAAAATTCAACATTTATTATCAAACGAGTTGATCTATCGTAAAGTTAAATAGCGTAATCTAAAAGTAGTGAATTTAAGAACAAATGAATGGTCACCTATTCTAATATATTTTAAATTGTGATAATAATTGATGCACACAGACACACACGCACACACACACATGTACACTGAGGTTAACAGCAAGTGGCAACAGTCAGTTTCATGCTTCAGTACAATATTCAGGTCATGAAATCGGCTCATTTATTTAAGTTCACTATAGGACTCAAGCCTTCTCCAAGTATGTCAGAGTCCTTACAGCCATATCATGTTGAAACACTGAATCTCACATGATTGCCAAAGTTAGACAATTTTGAGCTACATCAGTACATATATGGGTAGCTCCTTGGAAATATCAGGTATTGTGTGCTTGGGTGTATGGAGATAAAATGGATAACAGCCCAGAATTATCCAAGTTCTAACTCTAGTTGGATTGTTTATATTCACTTATATATTTTTGAAAATTTTTTCAAGCTGTTTCAGCCTTTTTTTTTTTTTTGTCTTCTGCAGGCCATCGCTGTCTTTATTTTTTTCTCATGAACTGGACTTACAAAAATTAAGCAGATAAGATTTATTGTTAACTTATCACAGACTGAAGCCAGTTGAGGATGAAATTGTTGTTGTTGGCAATATTTATATATACTATTTATATTCAAACTATTATCCTCATTTTTGTTGTTATTAATGTTTCAGGCATTGTACCCTCCAGCAATCCTTGGGTATATATTGATCTGGGTAACTTACAGGGAATTCTGAACTGAACCCTTTATGAAGCAGACTGTTCTTGTTCTACTGCTGATGTCAAGGGATGTCATCTAGTTCTTATTTTTATTTAGTACTGTTCAGTTATTGTTTGCCTGTTTCTACCAAGTGTAAGTACACACTGCCCAACCCAGGGATTGAACTATGTCACCAAATTCACAAACCAATGCTTTTATCCACTAGGCCAATGTCCCGATATCCCTAGATATGAGCAGTGGAATGAAAACGGTCTACCCACATGGATTAGATAAAGAGCTCAATTCAGAATTCCCCGTAGGTTACCCAGATTGATATACATTTGAGGAAGTCTGGAGGGCACAACGTGCAAAATATTGTGATGACAACAAAAAAGATGAGATCAATAGTCAGAATATAAATAGTGTAAATAATGATAACTCTTCATCCCAGAAATTTAGATATAAATTTTCTTGACAAATTCAACGTGTCAGAATTTTAATTATGATTTTATGGAATTAAATAATGTCATTTTGTTTTGTTTTGTTCTTAAAAAAAATAGTAAATAAGATTTCAATATTAAACTTTTTTCTGTCTGAATTTTAGAGATGAGAAATTGTCAGTATTTACAGTCTGACTAATGTCCTCATTTTTATTATGACATTTCAGCCATTGTGCCCTTTTAGCCTTCTTCAGGATAAGGAATTTCCAAATGAACCCTTTATTTAATCTAAGTGGTTAGATTGTTCTCATTCCACTGCCCATGTCTTGGGTTATCTCGGTCTTTTTATTTACATTATTAACATTTGAATTATCCAGCAGCAAGGAGAGATTGGAGTTTTGAGAAGTCTGGATCCGCCTCTTATTTGCTGTTGTTCCCAGGTCCTCCATGACCCAAATTGGGGTCCCATCTATGGGGAAAATAATGATTTTTGTTTGGAGATTCATTAAGAGAGAGTATAAAAATATATTATGATAAAAATAGCAGCGATATATTCTTAGCAAAATGATCAGTTGTAATACATTTTTATAGTAAAATTACCAAGAACACATTTTATGATCAACAAACTATATATCTAAAGAACATACATATGCCGTGAAAGTATAAAATGATGTGCAAAATATCTGTAGTTGGAATAGCATGGAAATTATTTAGATTTTAGCATTAAATAACCCATAGAGATTGACATGCTGCTTAACAAAAACAACCAATATTTGAAAGCAAAACAAAAGATATAAAAAAAAAAAAACTATCAACTCTTTGAATGATGATAATGACTCAAAATGTCCAAGACTTGAATGACAACAAAGAACCATAGAGAATGCCATGGGAAACAACTCTACTATCTTTCCCAAGAAGACTTGACAAAATTCTTTACAAAATCCAAAGAAGGGTCTGTAATGCAATTGATCCTGACCAGATATCTCAACTTCAGTGACTTTCTCGCCAATATAACATGGCTACTCCCTCTCTCTTTCCTACAAATATTTTCATGGCATCTGCTCTGACAAGCTTTTTTCCTTGTTGCTCCGACTCTATGAATTTAGGCAATTGGCAACTATGTCTCACCATTTTATTGTTGAACTACCTAGATGCAACTGCCACTTCTGTTCAAATAGTTTTGTTTCCTGCACTTCTTGCCTGTGGAAATCCATTCCATTTACTTGCTTCTTTGATAATTACAATCTTCAAAAATTTAAATGCAGCATCAATTGCCATCTTTTGCGTTTTTGTATCTTGCTTCTTTTTTGTCCTTTCCTCAATCCTCTCCAGTTTTTTCATTCTCTTTCACTCCTGTAACACCCCTGCATTATAGTGGATTTGTCGCAAAGCAACCAACATTTAAACTAATGTCCTCATCTTGGTTTTTGTTATCACAGAATTTTGGCCCATTGTGCTTTTCATCTTTTTTTTCAGGTTTGAACATTTTATCTAATCTATGGGATAAATAGTTCTTGCCTGTTGTTTGAGTCTAGAGATATCCAATCTTGTTCTCTTTTTAGTACTGCTCAGTTATTGCTAACCCTGTTTCCACCTGTACTATAAATCTACAATTAGTGTCTGTCTATATATATATATATATATATATATATATATATACACACACACACACACACACACTTTATTCTTTGAGGTTATAGTCCCATGACACAGTCTAGAATTGAGGACCTTAATCCTAATGTTCTTTTTTTTTTTTTTCACCTGCTGTTACCTTGCAGAACAATCAGGTGAGATGTCCCTTAACATGGACAGTGGAATGAGAAATATTTATTCCCATCATTTGAATAAAGGGTTCAATTCAGATTGACAGATACGTGAAGAAGACCAGTGGATGCAAAATGGCCAAAACATTCTGATGATAACGATTAGGACATCAGTCTGAATCTAAATAATAAAAATTTATTGAATATTTTTCAATAAATTTGTTAGAAATGGCCATGTTTTAAATTTGTTTTTAAATTTTCTGTGACTAAATATGATATCCAAAAATATGAATAAATTTTTTTTTTTTTTAATTCATTTAGTTTGAAAAATGAAATACTCTGATAAAATTTAAATTTATTGTCAATTAAACAATTAATAGATATTGTAAATTTGTCACAATTAAGTTTATGAGCTGATGTATATCTGGACTCAGGGTGAGGAAATGCCTACAGATTCTATGCCTTCTATTAATTATCCATTTCTTCCACAAGCATTAATCTATCGGGTTATAATCAGTTTGCAAATTTTAAATAAGATTAAAATGTATATGCAATAATTTATAAAGTAGCTCTGTGGAATTTGAATAGGCTCAACTATTATGAATTAGAATGTAAAAGTCTACAAGTACCAGTTCATAAGAGGGCAGTATAGAAAGAGATAGAGATCCTAGATTGGTTTTCCCCATCCCTTGGGGTAAATGATGATAATAGCTTAGGATTAAGGTCTAAATATGATAGTCTTGGCAGGGGCAGGCATGAAATGAGTAGAGAGTTGTCTTGGGCTCAGATCAATGCTTCTCTCCACAGTATTGTTGTCATACACATAACAAAACATCCTTCCCACACTGCCCTGCCTCATGTTTCTCACTGGAAAAGCAAGTAACAACTTAATCCTCATTATCCCAGTGGGTAGTTGGTTTGGGGGTTGGGGGGGAGTCAATTGATAGGTGATTGATATCAAACACAGGCAGCAGCCCCGACAAACTTGGATTCCTACAAAGTGCTGTAATTACAATGAACAGAAAATAAATCTATTTAAATATCTGCCTCGGTGACATTAGCTGAATGGTTAGATTGCAGACTTGGTCATAAAGAGCTACTGTTCAATATTCAATGCCTTTCTTGTGACAATTTCATTTAACTATCAATTAATCTTTTTCTTTTTTCTTTTATTGTCTAGTTGATTTTTACACATTTAATGGTTAAATGAATGCTTCATAGAACTTTGGTTACTTAGCTGATTTTTTTTTTTAATTATTTCACCCCAAGCAGGGCAATAAAGCCACTAAGCTACAAGAGTGGAAGAACATGAGAAAAAGAAAAATATTAAGGTGGGAGAACAGTAAAGAACAGGAGTTACGAAGACAGACGATAACAATTAACATTGGATTTGCATTTTAGACTGAAAAGTAAGAAAATGGTAGTGTTTCACAAGTGAGAAGTTTGTAAGAAGTAACTGTTAAGATAGAACTTAGTGTTGCATCTATCAGTTTCATCTGTAAAATAATGAGACATAATTGCCAATCTAACACTGTACTTCATCTGGTAAAATCAAGGTACCAAAGATGAAAGCTCCCCAGAGCATTTACCATTACTTTTTTGTTTCCTTTGTCAGATTGGAAGTGCTGTGTTAAAGCTCTCAATGTATCTGAAAGAGAAATGAAAATTTAAGAATGTTGGTAGATTCCACCTCATGTTATGTTAAATATTTACCACAAAATTTTATGACATATGAGGAGTGCTGAGATCTCAGTCTGACAAAACAGCAGGAGTTTTACTGGAATACATTCTTGAATAGACTGAAAAACTTTTCAAATGTATGCATATTCATACCTTTCTCTTTAGAAGACGAATTTAACCAATAAAACTCTTATTAATCTGAAGAAGTTACATCTTAGAATGAAACATGTCAATAAAAAGGTTTCTTTTCTTATTTACTCCTTAATTTACTTACTGATTGACTGTGTATATGTATATAATATAATATAAAAGTAGACATTGAAGTCAACACCCAGAGCCAACAGTCTATTTCATGTTAAATGCAATTGTCAGGCCTTGTGTGTTGTTTTTGCTTGACTATATATACAGGTCAGGTATTGTGGGTAGTCTATTATTCTAACAGTTGTTTTGGTGGGTAGTAATGGTTGTCTTTTGAATTATGCTAGAGGCTATTGAGTGGAAATAATTGTGGATCTAAATGCAGTATTTTGGCTATTTATAGTGTTGTTATTTAAATTTTTTTATTTATTTTATTGTTGTTTGTTATTACTACACAAAAAAAGCACAGACTGATAATTGCTTTTAGCATGAAACAAACTGTCATTTATGGGTGCTGACTTCAATGCCCATTTTTATATTTATGTACACTCTCTCTCTGATATTGAGCTCTTTAACCCGCAAATATGGCATACTTTAAAACTATATTATTTTCATATATATATATATATATATATATATATATATATATATATAAACAAGATCAAACTACAGCTAAAAAAAATGATTTGAATTATTCACTTTAGCTTTATTAATACACGGTACTTGCCTCTAAAGAATATTTCGATTTTTGGATCTGAGTTCTCAGAAAGTTCTTTCTTATCTGAAGTCCAGACTACCAATCAATGCAACTCTGGCGAACCTCTGCTGAAATCCATGCCAATAAATGAGAATTGTTTTTTCTTGAAGTATTTTATGATTAGAAAATATCTGAAACCAAGGAATTGATCTTTGTCATCCAAGAAGCTATTCCAGTGACATTTGTTTTGTCATCAGATTAAATTGGAAACATATATAAAGCATAAAATTAATATATATATATATATATATATATATATATATATAAAAAACTGTGTTTTAGAATCGGAGAAAAATGCTATAAATTTAAGCACTGTCACTGAAAACTCAATTTTTGTACAAAACCAGACCACAAAGAAAGTAAATCATTTTTTGTACACTGACCGGCTCCAATAATTTGAATGTTTGTGGTCATATATTTAACCATTTAGATTGTTCTTTGTACAAGTTCACCAATAACTTTTAGTGTTTTTTGGCATGTATCTGCAAAGAAATAAGCAAATCTCCAACACAGCTCTACAAATCTCAATAATAATAAAAAATTATTGAAATTTGCAGACCCATGTTTGAGATTTGCTTATTCTTTGCTATACATGCAGAAACATACATACACACACACATATATATATATATATATATATAAAACTTTAAAAATAAGGAGGTCAATTGAATTGAACTGACCTCCTGATTCTTAGTTAAAAGCTTTATGTTACTTTCACTTTTATTTTATTTTTTGCACATGTATTGAGCACTAATACTAATGTTTCCAGGTCAGTTTCAACTCTGAACATTGATCTTTGTGTGTATGTATATATATGTATGTATGTATGTATTCAGTGTGGACTGAGGAATCAGCACTGCATGTTGACTGTCAGTTTAACATGTTATTGCAATCTTCAGACCAGGTGACCCTATTCTTGATCAGTCTGTATATAAAGATGTGAGTATACATATATTTGGCATCTGAGTGTCCAATGGTTCAGTTTTTATAATGGAACAGCCAGACTACCTGCATATATGATTTGATTATAGTAGTGAGACCTTTTGCAGAAACGACCATGCTTTTTGGAAGAACAGAATGCAGAGAACAGGTGCACATAGTATCCCACAACATCTCCAAATGACCCTCCTCAGGTTATGAATTCAAATTTGCCCTTCTCCTAGAGTGGTTTCCAACCAATGTGAAAGAGCCTAATCTGCTACACTATAGCCAGAGGAAGATTATGAGGATTCATTAACTTTCTGAAGGGTATTTGTACATAAGTGAATACAACAACTTGACTGGAATTTGAATTGGCCTCTCTGGTTTTTCATTCAGAACCATTATCCATTAAACCCTGCACTAACACACACACACACACACATATATATATATATATATATATATATATATATATATATATATATATAGTGTGTGTGTGAGTAGCAGACCAAATGTCAACTTATGACTGTTTTTTTTTTTTTTTTTTTTTTTGTTGACAAAGTGGAAAATTTATCAATGACATATTCCATTGGAGAGTGTCTGATCTTTTTGGCTTCCTCAGGTTAGAATGAAAGGACAAAACTGTGTGAGAAAAATGCTATAGGATTTCTGAGGATAAGTGGGAATCATAATTAACAATTTGAATTTCTCAAACTGATCAGTTCAATAAAGTCAGATTAGTGGCTGGTATCCAAAACGACCTTCAGTCTGTTATTAACAAGGGCAAAGGATGGCTTGTTAATTTTAAAGCCTCCAGAACTAAGCAGCTCTCTATTAATCATCTGAGAGACCCCCTCCCATCTCTAGCTTCCATCAGCATGGCTGATGTTAACCTCCAGGTGAGTGAATCGTTGAGCCTTCTCGTTGGTTAATGTTCTTGACTGATATGAAGTGGAAAGACTATATTGAATCGATTCATTCATGCTTAAAATATTGGTGCCATATATTTATCTGGAGCTTCTTGATGAAATCAAAGAAGAATCAGCAATATTATTAGTCAATCTGGCATCTCTGCTTCAGTCACTTTCCCATTGCCATAAATTTGGCTCTCAATGCCTTTTCTATAAATACTTTCATGGTAATTGTTTGGATGATCTCTTTGTTATCGTACTTTTCGAATTTAAGTGCAGTACTAGATGGGTGTCAAGATCTCATCAATTTACAGTTGGCTAGATGTAACTGTATATTCTAACTAGTCTTTTCTATCAAATCATAAAATGAAAGTTATCTTGAACAGCTACTTTTCCAGATCCTTTCGTACTAATGCATGTCCCCCCACCCCCCGGGCTCCACACTTAGTCCTACTTTGTTTTTAATTTTCATTGATGACCTTCCTGATAGTAAAACCATTTACTCCAGTCTCAATAAGAAGTCAGATAGCAGAAACCATAGAAAGGATTATATGCATATCACTCAACAAAGATTCAGTTCTAAGTGAGAAGTTAGGCAGGGATACTCCAGATGAGTCAAGAGTTGAGTTTAAGGAGTTTACAAGCAGAAACATTCAACTTTATCAGTAGATGTTAACACATCAAATTTACTGAAGAGAGGAGGAATAGAAAACTTACTTTTATTTATTTAGAACTTATTTATACAGGACTACCAGTAATCTCAAGATCCAAAGTTGGTAGATGCAATACAATACCTCATTCTCTCAGCAAACAGAGACTTAGCTCCTTGAAATACTCATTTACATAATACCCAACTATCTCTGTTACCCCAAAAATCCACATATCTTAGGATATTTTGTTAAAAAAAAAATGTAATTGTGAAAAGTTATTAATTGTAATGTTTGAAACTTCAAAGAATTATTTTTTATTTTTATCAAACCAGACAGATATGTTAAAATTATATATATATATAAGAAATATAGTCTTAAGGTATGCTATATTTATGGAATAAAGTGCTCAATATCAGAGATAGAGCATGTAAATATATAAAAGTGAACATAGAAGTCAACACTTAGAGGCCACATGTGGCCTGACGATTGCATATAGCATGAAACAGACTGTCGCCTCTAAGTGTTGACTTCTATGTTCACTTATATATATATATATATATATATATATATATCACAGACAGACTCAGTGTGGCATCAGTGTGGCTAGATATCTGATTGCCTCAAGCCAGGATTGAAACCCAACTGATTTGGTATCAGTCAGAGATTTTACCCCTAAGTACATGGCAGGGATGAAGGTGAATTTAGATGTGTTTTTATTTTTAGATAAACAAGCCAGTGACTGAAGAATTCGCTTCGTCTTAATGAAGAACCTTGCATCAACAGCAGTGAGAGTCATTACAAATTCACTTTTCTCCCTGAAGAGCTCAACCAAAATAATTGTTTCAAGAGCATATATATATATATATAGATTGTCCTCCATAGACTGTTTTGATGTGAAACAGCGAAACAGTCTGTGGATGACAATATATTCAACCAAGGCCACCAGACAACGTCAAAATCTCTTGTAACTCTTCTGGATGGTCTCCTTGTTTAAATTGAAGAATTCTGCCATAATCATTGCCTTCAGTTCATCTTTGGTTTTAAAGTTTTGTTTGTCTCTTGCTCAATTGTGCCCCCCCACACACACACATAATAATCAAGGCAGTTGGAACCTGGCAAGTTACATCACCCCTCACATCTGGCCATGTAACTGGGTTCACCTGATTGTGTGGCATAATAAAGAATCTTGTCATAGGATCTTCCAGCAGCCACCCTCTTGACCCAGAGTAGCACTACCTCCTTGGCTATGGACCTGATTGACTTGGAGGAATTGTTGTCAATGTCCTGGATCTCACCAAAAAATTTTGGTGTTCTTATCAGAAGGATCAGAGAGAATTTTCCAAGCTGCCATAACATTAAACACATCTTACTGTTTCTGAATGCTCTGAAATGTTTGTATTGGAGCTTTCAGCATGAATACCAAGCATTCCATTTCCAAATTTCTGGCAGAGTGAATTGCATCAAGGTGCCCTTTTTCTCACAGATGGTGCCTAACTGACCCTCTTATAATGTACAGTTGACAAAATAAAAAATAACACGCATGTTCAAAATTAAAAATATATAATGGCAACAATTTACCCACCACACCATGTATATAATGTCACACATTAAGTTTTGGTGGTAATAAAACTTTGGTCTATATACAATAAGAGAGCTAAAATTTATACTACTAATAAATATACATCTTGTTCCACACTAGTAACACATTTTATGCACAATACAATCATCAGGTGCTGATTGAAAACTCTTTCACTCTCTCTACACACACACATATATATATATATATATATATATAAAGTCAGAACTTAGAATCCTGCATATGTAATGTATTTGAGGACATTGAATCTACTGTCTCTTAAAACAGTCAAATGGAATCAGTAAAGGATGGGAAGATGATGCCCAAAGGGTACAGGTGCTTGCTGCATATCACAGAGACTGGCTTTGGGCAAATCTGGCTACAAATCTGGTCAATACTCCCCTCTTCCCACTTTTTCTATTTTCTGGGTAAGATCACAAATTTCTGGCCTGTAAGGCAGTTGCATTTATGGATTTCCAAAAATATTGATGGCTGTGAGGTCTTAATGTCAGTTGCATGGTATTATGTCCATTTACGTCAATTGCTGTGAGCGGCACTCAATGGCTCTGTGATTCTCTCTCTCTCTCTCTTCTTTGCTTTGCCAAAGTGTCAGATGCTATCGAGCCTTTCTATGTTTGACAATGACTTCTCCTACCATGACCCACTCATGTGTGAATCTCTTTAATTCCTGTATTAAAATTATGATGCTTTGTTAGTCTCAGTTAAAATTAAGTGTCTCAGGCTCACAAAATTCAGTTTTTTTGGTTTTTTTTTAAATGTTTCTTTTTTTTTTTTTTTTTTTTGTTTTGTTTTTTTTTTTCAATTTTCTTTCATTCAAAAATTTTGTGAATAGCATTTAATATTTTGGGGTGCATGAAATGTACATCGAGCTGTATTATCCCTTAATAGATTTTAATTATTAAACCACTATAGACCTGGCTAAATTTATAAAAAGAAAAAAAAAACAATCCTGAATATGCAATGTTCTTCTTCCTTTCAGGATGTTTGGGATCATAGCTCTCCACAATTTTCTGTCCTTTGTAGCTCTTAATAAATCTTGTCTTTTTGTTAACTTTCCTAAACCTTGTTTCACCATACATTTACACAAGTTTGTAGGTAGGTTATGCATTGTTTTCTGCTGCCAACTGTTATCTTCAATCTGTCCTGTGAGTATCAGATTTTCCAAGCCCTTTTCCTCATTATGTGTCCTAAAAATTTCAGTTCTCTCTTCCCAATGTTAAGTATAAGTCTCCTTTTTTATTTTTTTTTCTTCCATATTCTCTAAAACTTTGTCGTTGCTGACATGATCAATCAGAGGTATTCTCAGCAACCTTCTGTAGAACTCTTTTTTTTTTTTTTTTTTGCTTCATCTTTCTTCATCATCTAGGAGATTGTCAAGCATTCATGATAAAATTATTAAAAACCTGAATATGCAATGTTCGTGGAATTACATTAAAACTGACATATCATCAAAACTGTTGAAAATAAAGTTTTGCAAGTGGATTTTATATGTGAGCAAATTGATTTCACTCTCCAATTGATGCCAAATTTAGTTTCCTTGGCATTATTGGTTATGAGGTATAGTTTTTAAAAATCTATGAGTTTGTTAAAGGCATAGATTTCCGGTAACACTAATTGATCGTGTAATTGGGGTTATCACTGTGTATTGAATTACAACACTACTTGATTGCTGGTGTGCATTCAGGCTTTTCTCATATATAAACACATGAAATGTGCAGATGCATTTTGGGTGCTTCTGATCTTAAAATTTATATCATACTCTGTTGTATTAACTTTGTTTTCCCAAGTGCCAAAATGAAATATACTTTAATAGAAAAAAAATGGAATATAGTACAAGGCAGGATCGATGAAAGGGTCTTGTGTGCCCCACCCGACATAGGGGAGGGAACACTTATTTAACTACATCTCCATTTTTATAATGTAGTATTCATATAAAATATTAATTTAATTGTAACCTAATTATATACAGTATAATAATGAATACTGCAGTATAGAGTGTAATCCAATAGTCTTATATCCTCCCCCCCCCCAAAAAAAAAACGCTCTTCCAAACTGTAGGAGCATAGAAAATTATATGATGTAGGGGTGAAAAGACTTTTGAACCACCCTGTAGGTAAACAATTCAAGTAGAAAAATAGAAAAGGAATACAATGTATCTAAATACAATTTAGAGATATGTCATAATAAATCAGTGTTTTTCTGCTATTTTTAACATCAACTTGAGATTTTTCCTGCTAAAAACTTGAACAATTTACCACATTTAATATTATGAATAAAAATTAGTGACATTTATATAGTGTTTTTTAAGGTTTAGCATGAACAAAACAAATTCATGGGTTTGGATAAAAAAAAAGACCAGAATGATGTCAAAATTCAAATTTTTTATCCTTTTAATAGTTGTGATCAGTTTTGGCATGGAGTAATGGATAGTGGCTTGGATTGAGGAATCAGAGAGCAATGTTCAAATTCCAGTTGAATCCCTAACATGCACTTATGTGCTAATACCCTTGGGAAAGGTATGAATCCTCTTCTCTCCCCCACCCCCCAGCTATGGGTAATCAACAGGGCAGATCAGGTTCTATAGCCTTGGATGGCAACTGGTCTACCACAGAAAGAAATAGCAACCTGCTGTGGGGAAAAAATATCTGCCTCATCAGTCATGTATCGGAAGATACATGATTGCTTATGTGTGTATCATGCATGGCACATAACTGACTGATACAAATGTAGGTAAAAAAGAAAAGTTAATGTTAAGATAGTGATTGTCTCAAAGCACTGCACAGAGACACCCAATTTTTCATCTCTCAAGGGGTTTGGAAATAGTATACACTAGTCCTGGCACAAGGTCATTTTTGGTTAGGAAGATGGCACTATCATTCAAAGGGATAAGAGAGTGCCTGTCATGTAAATCAGAAAGGATAATTCTGGCTTCTCATCTTAATTCAAAGAGCTATTTGGTTTGCAACTACTTTGTTCACTTGTCAGCCGACATGAAATATCATCTGCCAATTGATTTTCAGCTACTATCCTGTAAAATAGTAAATGCTGACTTATTCATTTGAGAATTGCTATTTGTGTCACAAGTTCAAAATGTTAGAGGTAGTCCGAACAATAGGTTTTCACTATCATCTTCATCTTTGTTGCCATATTTATCAACGTTTCTGCCATTGTACACTCCCACCTTCTTCAGGTGGTTGGAATGTCGAACTGAACCCTTTATTTCTCTCATTTCGACATTCCAACCACCTGAAGAAGGCCAGAGTTTACAATGGCCGAAACGTTGTGATAAATATGGCAACAAAGATGAGGATGATTGTCTGAACAATGTAAATAGTGTACATAATACCTCATCTCAGAAATATAGACACAGTGAAAATCTGTAAATTTTTTTGTGTAAATAAGGTTAAAATGTTTGTAAGCATTTTTCAAATAAACTCTGCTAAAGCTGAAAATGGACAATGAATAATTTTAGTTTTTATGATGATATATGTTTGAATTGATATCTGTTTTTAATTTCCTGAAACAGAAATTAATACCAACTGGCCTAGATTGAGAAGTTCTACTAAAGGAAAATGTGCACCCCAACAAGAATCAAACCTGTAAGCCCCTTTTTCTATCCAGGAAGCCATTCCAAAAGCCAAAATCTGCCATTACCAATTTGGCCACAGGAGACCATCTTGATAAAACAAATCTCAATTACCTATTTAAGTAAATGCACATCTCTCATTGATCTTCTTTGAAACTAAATCTGTTAGCTTCACTTCCATACAAAATAAACACAAGTAATTCTTTAATACATCTTTTTAAACTGACATTATTTGATATTACTATAAATGTTGTTTTTAGTGGGTACATCTGTTTGAGTTGATATCCTTGTTTTTTTTATCTTCTTAAACAGGAAAGTTAATACCAACTATCGCAGATCAAAAAGTCCTACTCAAGAAAAATAGTGTCAGGTTAAAAAAAAATCATTTCAAAATTAGAATAAATAACAGCCAGAGCATAAAATTGGACAGTCCTAATATTTGAAACAAGGATCATTGATAGCCGCTTGTGGCTCCTTAATGTGGGTAATTTTGATAAAGTGTTGGCTATTTTATTGATCATTTATGGGTCATGGTATAAAGATAAAAAAACGAATGTGACAACTTTAGTAAAAATTTTTTTTTTTTTTTGCTATACAATGTCCAAGTGCCACTGAAGGTAGTGTTACTGAAAAAGGTTTTCATATGAATAATATAAGGTAAGATGCCCAATTTATGAAGATATGTAGGGAAAGATAACCACTATGTAGCATTTTGTTGGAAGAAGCTGTCAGAGTGAGACATACTACTCACTAATTGAATACAAATGGAATGAGAGTAGTTCACTTCGGTAAATCAAGTGTGTCCTCAAGTGAGATGTTTAGAGTTGGTGCAACTAAAGAATGTAACTCATGTGAACATTTTCCATGGAAATAACGATGGAGTAGTAATAGGCTTATAATGTTGCATCTGTGGGGAAAGAGGCTGTAGGATGGAAAGTAATTCATCATCTACAAGACCTCTTAGATACTTTTGAACTCTCTCAGTGCAGATTGGGCAGCTGCAGATTTTGCTCTTGTAAAGGTAGGGCATAAAAGCAAGAGTCAGATACGTAAAATCCTGAAAATCTCAAAACAAAATCTCAGGCTTGTTTTTTGAGAATGTATCTTAGGTGACAGATTTAGGGCACCTTGACTTGGTGTAATGGTGAGAAAGCTTGTCTTGCTAAATCAGTTACGACTGGGTAGTGAGTTTGATCCTCACTTAGTGCCCAATACTTTTGGCCTTGTGCCACATCTAAGCTGTGCTTAGAAAATCACTATGGCAGGAGTACTGCATTTTCAGCCTGATTCTGCTCTTGTAAAGGTAGGACATAGAACAGGAGTCAGTAGTCAGAAATTGGTAGATTCTGCCTTTAGGCTTAAATTGATAAGCTGACAATTAGATCTTTGAGTAATTGTTTTGTACTCATTCGTTTATTTATAAAATAGGTAACACCATTAAAGTTTGAATATCCATTCTGCGAAATACAATGTATATTTCATACTAGTTGGGTAAACTTAGGTAAACCTTGATAATAGTTTAACTGAAAAATAGCACATTATGCCATTTCTTAGCAAATACGGCGTCTACATTGGCGGCAAGGTCTCACCATTCTACTATTGAAATAGATGTAACCATAAGTTTTATGCTAACAGTTGCTTCTCTTACACTTCTCACTTGTAGAACATTCATCTGACTTCTTGCTTTCCAATCAAGCTTGATCCTTAATAAATTAAATGCAATATTAATTGTTAATTTTTATCACTTTAATTCCAGTTCTTTTAGTGTCCTTTCTCCTTAATGTTTTTTGTCATATTCTCTCATACTCAGTAACCCTTGTCTTAGTGGCTTTATTGCCTTTAGTTGATATGATTAAAGAAAACTAAAATAACTGGTATGACAAAAATGAAAAATATAAATTGGAAAGTGGAATCACCCATTTACAATACAATGAGAAGTCTGCAGTACTTACAAGCCATTGAGAGTGAGTCTGGTTTTCACTTGAATGCTCTGCAAATCTTATCTGAAAAAATAATTATCTGAGAGAAGAAAATAGGTAAACAGAAATGTGAAATTAATAATGGAAAGAGATTTATACTTAAGCAATATGACAAGAAGTTCCCTTTTGAGTAGAATGATGATATAAAAATGAATAAACCTGTTCATAGATGTGTTGGTAATATAATGGCTATCAGTGAGAAAAGTGGAATTGGTAGACAGTCCAAATTACAGGATAATCTCTTTATGTTCACTATTGCACAACTATTGGGAAAGGCATCAATCTGTCTTGTCTCCCTCCAGCAATGGGTTAAATAGTCGGGTAGACTGGGTTCTGTCACCTTAGGTTGTAACCTTTCTAAGAAAAGAAAAAAATCTGAATTCCAAACTGTGGAGAAAGCAATTCCATTATATTTTCCAAGAATACATGGTAATATTAGCCATTTCCCTACAAGGAAACATCTGGCCTTCACTGACTGAACAGCCAGTACTGCTTTCAGTTGAAATTTATAAAATCTTTCTCTTAAAACAATTTTGGCGGGAAATAGTTTTTTCAAGTTCAGTTGTTATATCATCTCTCTTTTAAGTATTAATAGGGAGTTTCTTTCCTAACCTTTTGTTTGAAATAGTGTGGAACAAAATCTTGATTATATTATTCTTTTCTTTTTGATGTACATTTTAGTTGTTAGTAGTCCTCAAGTGGTGTCTTTACTGTGATTTGATACTGTTTTTTGTTTGTGAATCTGTAGCACTAGTTTACAATGTGCAAAGAAAGATGATCTTTGCCAGCACCCTCAGGATTCACTCGCTCAAAGCCTTTTTTAAGCATTGATCTTAGAAAGCAGTTATATACAACTGTCAGTTTAGATATTTCTGAATGGGTTGGCATGATGCATGACATAAAATCACAAATAAAAAGTTATGATCACATGAAGGAGAAAAACATTTTTGGTGAGTTCTTTCTTTCTGGCTACCTCAAGATAGAACCTTGTAGTTTTGGTGCATATGCCTGATATATGTCAGACAAAAAAAATGTTGGTAAGTATATTAGCTATGAAAACATATCAAGAGGGCCCTGCAACAACCCAACTGCAAAACTACAAATGATGAAAATTGTACAGAATACATAGCAATTTATTGGTCAGTAAAGGAGGTACAGGCTGACAAAGACAATGATTCAGTGTCTGATGTTGTAATAAGGGAGAGAATAGATTTTCTTTAGTAATTAATTCACTTTAACAAAAAAAAAAAAAATTTATGTTATGGTCCAGTTCCTTGTACCATGGTGATAGTCTAATAAAGATGAACTCAAACACAGGTATGGAATAACACAGATATATTACAAACAGGAATATATACAGAGAAGTAGAAGTGTTAGTATGAACAATCAGGTTTAGTAGACAAAACAATGTAGTCTCGACCAGTATCACTATTCCAATGTCTTGCAGTAATTGTCTGAATGCGACTCTGTTTCGGATTGCCTCTGACTCAATTCTTGACTTGCCTTGAACTACTGACTCCTTGCCTACTCCTGAGGTGCAGTATTTATTAAGTATGGGATAGTCCATTATTATTATTATGGGTAAGATCCCATAACAATTTAACTGATAGATTTTTGTTGAATTGGTCATAGATAATTTCCCCCCTTTAAGGCCAGAAGCACCCAAATGCATGTGCAAGTTACACATGCTTGCATATCAGTTTGCAGTTATGTTACCCATCACATGATCAAGTAAAAGTGCTAGAAATGTACAACTTTAACAAAATTGTAGATTTCTAAAACCTCATCACCAGTAATACTAAGGAGGCTAAGTTTAATATCATTTGAAAGAGAAATCAATTGACTGTCTTATAAAATCAATTTGTAATAATTGATTTTTCAATGGGTTTTGAGATGTCTTCATTTAATTGTACTAATATCACATGTTCAGATTTTTTTTCAACAATTCCCTCAGGAGTCGAGGGATTTCACTAAAATCACCTCTAAGGGTTGAAGAGTTTATGAAAAGCACAGAAGGGGTAAGTTGGTAAGAACTTCAACCCCAAAATTATAACTTAAACTTCTTTCTTTCTTTTTATGTGCCATGTTCTTTCAGGACGTAGACACATTATGGCTCTCCACCTCTTTCTATCCCTTGTAGCTCTCAACAAGTTCCTTCCCTCTGCTTCCTCCACCAAACCATGTTCTGTCATCCACTTATTTAAGTCAGGTATGTCACATGTTGTTTTTCCCTTGTCTCTCTTTCCCTATATTTGACCCATGAGTATCAGGTTCTCCAGGCCTTCCTTCCTCATTGTGTGTCTGAGAAACTTCAGCTGCTTCTTCCTGATAAGCCTTCTCCTTGTTTGCAACCTCTCTAAGATCTTATCGTTGATCACACACTCGGTTCATGATATCCTTAGCATCCTTCTGGAGAACCACATCTCTGTTGCCTCAAGCCTCTTGTTCATCTTTGAGGAAATCATCCAACATTCACTGTCGTAAAGAAAGACAGATGTCATGTAACAATTCAGTACTCTTTTCTTTGTTACTTAGACTTCACATTTTCTTTTTAAATTTATTTTTAGACATTTGCCTTTTTAGACACTGCCTATTTTTATTTTATTGAGCAAATATAAAGAATAAAAATGTTGTGAAGAAAATTGCAGAAATATATTTTTCATGTAATGTATCTTAGTGAATTTTAAAAATACTTCTACTTCAAGAAAACACTTCTGAGTTGAAAAAGTTTTTCAAGATTGTCATCATGAATGCACACCATATTTTTAATGAACAGGTAATATATTGGACAATGGCTGTTTCTATCATAATTCATTGGCTTAAGAGACTTGATCTGATTGAGAATGTTATCTATTCACTTTTGCCTTTCTGTAGGTATTTCTTCTTTAATCTGATCTTTGTTAAATGAGATCAGAGTCTGTGGCTTGTGCATTTGTCATTAGCAAAGTTAATCCTAAAACTTGTCACCAGAAAGGATTAAGGATTAACTGTTGTCCACTGGCTTTATCTCCGTGGCACTTAGAGCTTAATCAAAGAGCTATTTAGCAGAGATCATAAATATTGAAATGACATACATATTGTAATGAATAAAACAAAAAAGGAAGATTAAATAAAGGTGGGGTTTGAAAACAAAAAGTGCAGTTGTTGAAATTGGTGAGATATGAGTGATTTGACTTCAGAGCCATGACACTTCTGAAATTAATCCTCTCAATTTAAACTGAACTAATTGATGGCTCAGATTATCTGAATATGTCCTCCCTGCTTGTAAATTGTTTTCATCTCTATTATCAATGCCTGTCCCTTAGCTACTGATAACAGATTAAGATGCAATGGCAATCCTTCATTA
>CAHIKZ030003108.1:2072500-2237500 GCA_903632075.3 Acanthosepion pharaonis | reverse complement strand
ATGCACACACACGTGTGTGTGTGTGTGTATATATATATATATATATATATATATATACACACACACACTGTACTGTGTGTGCATGCATGTATGAGAAATATATACAGAGAAAATTGTGTGGTGGGGTTTGAGAGAGTGAGCAAGCATGCCCATGTCCTGAATATACAATCATCCAATCATTTGACAAACAACGATTTGCTTTCATCTTGAAATCTGTCTTTGGGGCGGTCATGTTTTAAATTGAATTTTTCTTTTATTAACAAAAGAATAAAAAAAAAAAAAAATTATCTGTAGGTGAAATGTGTGTGTGTATATATATATATATATATATATATATATAGATGATGAAAGAAAATTCCTGAACCCTGAAATATCAGGTAAATTCTAGTCAGAATAAAAATGAAAATATTAATAGATGATATATAAGGCATATAACAAAATCCAAATTAAGAATAGAGAGAATTTATTTTTGTTTCTATTTTCACCCAGAGGAACTCTTCAATACCAGTTTTCCACTCTTCTCTTTGTCCTTCGTCATCAGCCTCATCCCGTCGTTATCCATTCCCATGTGAAGTGATTGTAATGCATTCGACAAATGAAGATATTTTTTTATTTGTATTCTTTACAACGACTTCTTTACTCACACAACCTGGTTACTGGCAGAAGTTTTATCTTTGTTGTTTTCACAAAGAAAAAGATCAGAAGAAGACTTTAAAAAGAAAGAAAATAAAAATCTGTTTTATATATCAGCAAAATGAGTTTGATTAGTACTCAGGCAAATATTCTTTAAATATCTTCTTCAGAAATGATTAGATATTAACTGGCTCCTTTTTTATCATTATTCAATTTCTTGCCTGATAGATGTTCATCTGGCAAATATATATATATATATATATCTGATATAATTTTTTTTTTTTTTTTTTTAAGTCTGTCTTTTTTCTTTTTTTACTTATAATGATTGATTTGTCCTCTTGGCTTTTCTTATAATTATTTTTATTTTGCATCTTATTCATTATCAGTATATAAGTATATCTATATTTCTACATATCTTCCAACTGTTTTATCATTTAATTCAATTTATCTTTTGCAATATACATACATACCTATATACTTAAATACATTTGTCAATTGCAAAAAAAAAAAAAAAGTAACAGTGTTGGCTTGGTGATGTCTCTAACATATATGAATGAGGTGTAATCAGTAAGTCTGTACCCTGACATAGTTATCAGTTAAATTTGGATCTGAAATTTTCAATGCATAAGGTATGATTCATGACTAAGCATTATGTTGAGTATATAAAGAAGAAAGGATTTATTTTGAAAATTAAATATTTGTTTAAAGTTAATGCTTTTTTACATTGGCATACGGATAGCAAATAAGTTCAGTAGATATATAAAAATATAAAAGAGTGTAAGACAAGGATGTGTCTTCTCACTAGACTCGTTCAGCCTATACAACGAGACAGTTCTGAGAGAATGAAATGTCATACCAGGATTCAGTTTTGGTTCCTACAGTCTTAAGAAATTGTACAGATGACTGTGTTGATAGCAAACATGGAAAGAAAACTACAAAACCTCCAACAGAAGGTAGTGAAGGGAAGCAAGAAGAAAAGACAAAACATAAACTGCAAGAAGATAGAATGCAGAGATACCAAAATCAACCAAGCAAAAAATTAAAATATCTGCAAAGTATTTTAACAGAGCATGGAAAATGCAACACTGAAATATTGGGATAGCCAAAATGCATTCCAGAAATTAAGCAGAGTATTAAGAGACAAGAAAATTTTTGTTAAAAGCAAGGAAAAGAATAATGTTATGTGATATTTGTCCTCCTGTATGGCAGTGAATGCTGAACAATTTCCTCAAAGAGGAAGAAAAGACTTGAAGCAACAGAAATGGGGTTCTACAGAAAGATGCTGAAGATACTGTGGATCAAACATGTAAGCAATGACAAGGTTTTAGAGAAAATTGAAACAAAAATGGAGAGGCATTTAAAGGAAGAAGAAAAGTTACATGAATTGTGCCCTTAAGAGAAAATAGAACCTTGCTGGACTGTGAGGCTCTTTGTTCTCGATCAAACAGTGGGAGATTCAGATTTGAACCCTATTGGAGAGCACATTTTTTTCCATTAAGTTTTCTTGAGTGCATTGGCCAATAGATGTAAGGCACACAGTTTAAAATAAAAGAATGGAGTGTCTACTTCAAAGATAAGTATCCACTGAAAATAATGTTGGAAGGAAAATTGGGATTAAAAATAAATCTATTAATTCTCTCTCTCTCTCTCTCTCTCTCTATATATATATATATATATATATATATTATTAGTGGAAAATATACATACGTATGCAAAATATATAAATACCCATACATGTATATTTTCAGAAAAATATTCCATGGCCATAATTTATTCCATTGGAATCGTAAATACGATCCAATTCATCAGATTTTGAATTTGTAGGTTTGATGAATTGGATCGTATTTACGATTCCAATGGAATAAATTATGACCATGGAATATTAGTGTTTAAGCCTTTTTATTATATATATATATATATATATTTTAGATATAAATTTTGAATTATAATTTGTGATAAAAACTGAATTTATTGAGAAAAATATAAACTTTCTTTTTATGTGCCATGTCCTTTCAGGATGTAGGCAATCATGGCTCTCCACCTCCCTCTATCCCTTGAAGCTCTCAGCAAGTTCGTTCCCTCTGCTTCCTCCCCCAGACCACATTCTGTCATCCACTTGCTTAAGTTCGCCAGGTATGTCACACGTTAGTTTCCCTTGTCTTACTTTCCCTCTATTTGATCCGTGAATATCAGATTCTCCAGGCCCTCTTTCCTCATTATGTGTCCCGGAAACTTCAGCTACAACTTCCTGATATTAAGTTTAAGCCTCCTCCTTCTTTTCAACCTTTCTAAGACCTCATTGTTGCTCACATGCTCAGTCCATGATATCCTTCTGTAGAACCACGTCTTCATCACCTTAAATCACCTCTTCATCTTTGAGGAAATCATCCAATGTTCACTGTCGTAAAGAAGGACAGATGTCACATAACAGTTCAGTATTCTTTTCTTTGTTACCAAATATGAACTAGTCTAAATAATTTTACAGATCTAGCTATGAGTATATCTCTAAAGATAAATGAGTTGTTTATTTTTTTTTTATGTCACAAAGATGATATTTTTAGAAAATATTTCAAGCCTAATAGCATCCATAACAAATATTTATATTTTTCAAGTATTACCAGAAACTCCCAAAATGTTATTATCATAATTTTTGGATAAGGAGAAAGGTTATAGGGTTGTAGCTAATTCACTTTGTACTTTATTAATCTTTCTGTATTTTACTGGTGAGGAAGTATTTTTAAGTTAGACAGGTTTTTAAGTAAGATTATTTTTATGTAATTTTTTTAACAAATCAGTTAATCTTGTGAAAGTATATGAAAATGTTGATTTCATCTCGCACACAATATGATGACAAAAAGCAGAAAAAAATGTAAGTATAGAATTTTTCTTATGTCTGTTTCAAAGGGTTTGTTAAAAATGACACGTGTATTTCCAATACAAAAAAAGTAATTTGGGCTTGTCTGGCATCGATGTCACTCTAAATATAAATTGACAGGATGAAAATATTTCCATGCTTTGACAAAGAATAAAAGAAATAAACTAATTGAAAATTGGTACGCAGTGGGGAAACTCTGTTGATTTGTATTGATTCAGAATTCACAGTACAGAACAGAAAATTTTACAATCAACTTTTCTTGAATCTGATAAGCAAATGTTTTTAAAACATTGTATTGTTAAAAAAAAATGATTAGTCCATGTGTTATAACTGAATGGTCAATTTACTGGTATTAGAATATCACTCAAATACCTGTCTTTGAAACACTAATTCTCTGATAAAATATATTGTCTCTCACATGAGCTTGGATACCTTCCAGTACCATAGATCAAAATGTGACAACACAATGTTATGTGATAAGGGTTCAAAAGTAGGTAGGATTTACAAGGTGGATTTATTAGTCTCTTATCTAATTAGTGTAAATTTAAACTTTTCCTTCTCTTAGACTGATTGCCAACCAATTCTAGAGAGCCCAATCTGTAGCACTATAGCTGTGGGGAATAGAGCTGGGTTCATGCCTTTTTCCAAGGATGTTACTACAAATGCAACAGACTCGGCCAGAATTTGAATTACATATACAGATAAATGATAAAACTTAGATTGTATATAATACAATTATTTAATCATTTCACCACAAGCTTACTGAGTGTTATAAAATATGTAAAAAAAAAAATAAATAAATATTGTAAACACTACATTTGACACACACACACACACACACATATATATATATATATATATATATATACACACATACACACACACAGAGAAAAACTCAGGCTAATACCAATACATAAAGCTTGGAATAAAAATAAAAACTGGGAAATGACAAGTGGACTAAAAGGTTTGTCGACAAATCTCTGAAGATGAGGCGCTTAATATAACATCAATCATCTAAGTGACAAATTTTATTTGTATTTGATATATATATATATATATATATATATATATATATATACACACACACACACACAGTTGTATGGCTATGAAAGTTTGTCTTATGATCACAAAAACATGAAATTCAGGGTCACAAACTCATATCCATACAACTAAATATGTTAGCTCAGTCACTGATATTGAGCACTTTCAAGTAAGCACTGCACAAATATAATATAATATATATAAGATTAGATAAAGATAAGTCTTAAGTGTTTATTAGGGTCATTGAGTGAGGTGTGTGTTTGTGTGTGTGTGTATATATATATATATATATATATATATATACACACACACACACACACACACACACACACAGTGTAGGAATGAAGCATCACTTCAATATGATATTTTTATGGGATATGGCTTCCCATATTATAAGTGTGTTATACATGAGGAGATACAGTTTTGTATTCCTTGTAAACAACACTGTCATACTCAGACTCTCTCTAGAAATTCAACCTGTTGTCCTGTAAGAAATGAAATGTATACATCGTATTATTTCATTTCTTCTTAATTTAGTTGATAGGATACTGGTTCTCTTGGAACTTGCTCAGATTAAATTAGAGACCTGTCCTTTACCAGAGTATTTGTTAGTAAGACATGAAAAGGCCTCAACAGATAAGGTAACCCCTCTTTGCCTCCATCTTTGTAACTCAATGTTAGATGTCAAAGACCATCCCCAAGTTCCCATGTCTTACTGAGCACAATCTCAGTAATATTATCATCATAGTACAAGAAGTCTTCAGATTTTTCAAAGGCCTTGACCTTAAGAAAGCCACTGGCCCAGACAAAATTCCAGTGGTTGTCCTTAAGAATATCAACCCAGAGGAATTATCCCCAATCCTAGCAAAGTTATTAAACCACTGCTTGAAGGAGAAATCCTTCCCAAGCCTGTAAAAAGTGTCAAGCATATGCTCAGTTTTCAAGAACATGGGTGTTTAATCTTCCCCATTCCCAGTATAGACCTATCAGTCTTCTTAGTATCGTCAGCAAGCTTTATGAGGCCATAATTAATAAGGTCATCTAACAAATAGAAAAGAACAAACTCTTCAGCAAAGAGCAGTATGGGTTTAGGTTGGCCTAATCTACTGCTGACATCCTCACTACCATCATTTACAGAATTGGTGAGGCTTTTTATGAAAACCATACCTCAAGGACCATAGCACTAGATATCTCAAAGGCCTTTGACAAGGTGTGGCACAAAGGCTTACTACACAAGCTCTACAGTTATGGAATCATTGGAAGGATTTTTTTTTTAATCATAAAATCCTTCCTAACATATAGGTTCCTGAAGGGAGTTAATAATGGCCAGTTATCCGGAGCCCTAGAGGTCAATGCAAGTGTCTCTTGAGTCACTTTTCAGACCAACTCTCTTTTTGATCTACAAAAATGATCTGCCTCAGAATATACTCAGATGATTTGTAAACATCTATGCTGATATGACTCTATATGGGCACACTGATAAAATTCTTGATGGTCAGAGACTCATGACTGATCTCTCTTCCAGTCTTGCACAAACTACCCAGTGGGGTAAAAACTGACTGGTTACATTCAATGTCTCAAAGACAGATTCCATTATTGCCTATCTGACCCCAAACTACTACCAATCGGGATGAATGGTGGTCCTCTCTGGGAAGCACTGTTCATTGAAAAACTGTTAGGCCTCAAACTCACATGTGACCTCAAGTGGAACTTGTACATATCATCCATTGCTAACGATGCAGGTAAGTGCCCAACTCCTCCTGCTATCCTCTACCTTCACAAGAGTCAGATCAGGCCAAAAATGGGGTACCCTTGTCATATTTGGGCAGGACTACTCAGACCTCACTTTCCAATCTTTAGAGAATTCAAAAGCATCTCCAAGCCCTTGTGGGTGATGAATTATCCTCCAGCTTTCAATCTCTCTACCACAGGCAGGATGTGGCAAGCTTTTTGCTGCTCTATTGGAAAGATTCCTCAATCTGTTACTCCACTGTGTCTCCAAATATAGAAGACTATAAAACTATATTTTTATCATATATAAAATAAAAAAATGATTTAGCTGTAACTGATTCCTTGTAATGATTGGCTTTTATCAGATCACAGAAAAGCTATAATGATCAAATTGAACATGTCTTGATCATTTACAGTGGAATTGTAAATCAACACTGATTTCAGATTATTCATTCTCACTGGCTTCTAAACTATAATGTCATATGGAGGAATCAAAATGTCTATTGGTTACATCCTAAGTGGAACAATTCTCTTTTCCTCTAATTTCTCCCATCAAAAATATAATTTTACAGCTCCTGGAATATGATATGAAAAATATTGTTTCCAATCTATACGCTTGAATCCATGACAGCTCTGTAATTAATGACATTAAACCAGCACTTAAATGTGTCCTCTTTCTGTATCTGGATAAAGTGGAAATCTAAGATAGCTCTAGAAAACAATGTATATGAAGTGTAATAATAGGAAATTGACTTCAACAGCAAGCCAATATCAACACACGTCATCACCATCATAAACTACATGGATAGAATATAAAAATACGTGATCCTATGTAATTGTACATTTCCGTTGTATCTCATGTTAAAATGTGATAACACTTAAGCAAGGTTTAGAACATGGTATTTTTATATACCAGTCCCTTTAGGACGTTGGCAATCATGACCCTCCACAATTTTCTGTCCTTTGTAGTCTTAGTAAATTTTGCCCTTTTGTTATCTCTCTTCAAACCTGTTTTACCATTCATTTACTCAAGCCTGCTTGGTCAGTTCTGTGTTGTTTTCTTCTCTCTTACCTTCAATGTATCCTTTTAATAACAAATTTTCCAAGCCCTCTTTCCTCATTTGCTCTAGATATTTCAATTCTTTCTTTCTGATGTTAATTATAAGTTTTCTATTTGTTTCCTTTGTCATTACTCACATATTCAGTCCATGGTATTCACACCATCCTCCTCTAGAACCATATTTCTCTTGCTTGAAGTCTTCATCAATGAGGAGATTATCCAACATTCACTGCTATCTAAGAGAATTGATATTACATGACAGTTCAGTACTCTTTGTTTCCAACAAAAATTTTCCTGCTTCTTAATACTTTGCTTAGCTTTTGGAAGCCATCTTTCATTATCCCAATATGCCTTTAGATATCAGTGTCACACTTTCCATCCTCTGTTAAAACACTTGCCAGATATTTGTTTTACTGATTTGATTTTTTTTTTTTTTTTTTTTTTGTTTAAACATTTCACCCCAAGCAAGGTGGGAAGCCACTAGGATGCAAGGGGTTACAGAAAATTTAGAGCAAGATCAGATATGACTGATAGAAGAAAGGATGAGGGTAGTGGATAGATCAAGGCAACTGGAGATGTCGATTGACATTACACTTGAATAGCTGGAGATTATAGCTCACAGGGAAACAGGAATAGGGAAGGGAGCTCCACAGGCGAGAGGTGCGAGACATGAAGCTATTGGAGTAGAAGAGACAGCTACATTTAGGAGTTTCAACAGTGAAGGGGTGAGAGCGGGATGCCAGCCTCGTATGGCGCTTGAACTCATGACGTCTGGGAACCAGCGAATGCAGCTCCTCGGAGCAATTTCCATGAAAGTATTTGTAGAACAGATAGAGGGAGGCGACGACACATATGTGAGAAAGTGACTGTAGACGAGATGCCAGAGCAGGGCCAACTAGATTGCATATCTGCCTCTGGATCCTATCAAGAACCCCAGGGCAAACAGATCATATATGGCAGCAATACTCCATGCAAGGGCGAATTGTTGATTTGTAGATCTGGAGGATCGACTGGGGAGAAAAACTTCCTGGCGTGGCTCAGGGAGCCAACTTTCCTTGCAGTGGACGAAGCAATTGACTCAATGTATCTCTGATTTGTAATTTGCATCTTGGGCTGTTCCTTTTGCTAACAGGGATGCATTCTATCTTTTTGCAATTTATGTTTAGTCCTTTCTTCTTGCTTTCCTTCACTAACTTCTGTAGGAATTCTTGTAGTTTTCTTTTCTGTCTTTTTATGTAGAGAAAAGTTTGTAAATTTTCATTTCTTCTGGCTTGTAGTCAATTCCTACAATCTGTTTCCTGTAGTCAAACACTCCACTGCCTGCAACATGTATATCCTGTTCAATACAGTAGTAACCATTCTGCCTGTTGCCTTGTTATTCCCTTTTTTTATGTCCTCATTGATAGCCCACATTTACATATGTGAAAAGATACTCTTATGAGAGAGTATCCAACTATGAGATCTGTTTTAAACCAGCTAGTTTTCCTTTTTGGACAGTTTGCATGTGAGACATGTTCAAATCTGTTTTTGTCCTGGAGGTAAGCCATTTTCTCTAGCGTTACATTGACTGTTTCAAAATACATGCAACCCTAGGCCTCTTGGCCCCCTATGGTAGTTCACTACAACTTATCAACACTGTGTCATCAAGGATGGTGGCCACCAATAATAAATTCTGGTGTATCTTCTAATTCTTTCAGAACCGTCTCACTGTATAAGGTTGAAAAAGTCCTATAAGAAGACATATCCTTGTCTTATACCTATCTCTATTTTCATATATTTCCTGAATTCATTTTCTATCTATATACAGGCAATTTGGTGCCAGTATAGGTTTTGCATTATTCTAATACCCTCCCCAAATATGTTAGGAGGCACGGTGGAGTAATGGATAGTGGCTTGTATTGAAGAATCGGAGAGTAGAGTTCGAATTCCAGTCGAATCCATTACATTCACTTACGTGCTAAAAACCCTTGGGAAAGATATTAATCCTCTTCTTCTCCCTCCAGCTATGGGTAAATAGCAGGACAGACTGGGTTCTATAGCCTTGGATGGCAACTGGTCTAGGAGAAGGATAACTCTGAATTCAAAAACCTGCGGAGGGACCTTGTGGCACGTAGTGCACCAGGTCACTGTATTCGGCCCTTCAAAAAGTGTGAATGGTCCTGCACGAAACCTTCACCATTATAATCAAATCTCATGTGCTATACATGTGGGTTGGGGACCGCTTGTGAATTCCAAATTCCCATGAAACTCCAATATTGGAGCCGGCTCAACCCACCTCGGGTGAATGCCATTACAAGGACAAGGAAGGTGTTATGTTAAGGTTACCAAGCAGATCCAACAGTTCTTTGTGAAATGCTTTAGATCTCATATACTATCTGAGCCTTAATGCAAGAAACTATTTTGTATATTTTGTTCAGACAATTGATGATAAATTTACTTACTTGAATACTCCACTTCATTGTAAAGTATATATGGAATACATTGCTTTATCTTTACAAGAATCCAGTTAGACCAAAAATGGAGTATTGCTGGATCCTCACTTCCCAGTCTTGATAGTTCAAAATTATTTACACTGTCTTGTCGAGAAAGACTTATTTTCCACGAAGCAACCTCTTTCCCACATCGGCAATGTTTCAATCCTGTTACTACTCTTATCTCCTCAGATAGTTTTTTTTTTCCTCCAAGAACAGTCAATTTATGGCACCAACTCCTGTGTGAGTGCTTCCTTGAACATTTCAGTCTTAATCTCCTCAAGTCGGACGTCAATCATTATCTTTTCTCTTTATTCTCATAATCTTCACTCCCTTCCACCGTCTCTTCCATTCATAACACACCTCATTCATCATAAGCATTTTAATGGAAACCATCTACCTTGAATGTCACTCAAGTCCAGTATTTAGTAATAAAGAAAATTCACAAGAGAGTATGAAACCAAGAATTGTGTATTGTTCTTTAACAAGACAACCTTCAGCCTCTGGCTGAACCTTGAAACTCAGCTAAACATGTTAGCGATAAAATTGGAATTATTTGGGTTAATCATATTATTGCAGTCCTAGTTCTTGACTCAGGGATATGAAGAAACACTTTAGTTCTAAGTTAAAAAAAGGAAAACCTTTAAAGAAATTGCTTGATTCCTTCTTCATGAAGGTAATATAACTAGAATGAACCAGTCCTGATATATAGAATAGTTGATAACCAAATTGTAAATCCAGATTCAATCTTTGTGAAATGGACACAAATGATATGAGGATTGTACTTATTTGATGACAAGATATACAGAAAAATTACTAGAATATAAATTTATCTCATGATGGCCAATCTACCAGATTTGTAATGTTTTAACTCAGGTGTCACAACCCATGGCAAAAACAGGATAAATCTTGTTTTTCATTATCTGAAATATACAAAGGATCAGAATCTAATTTTCAGAAAGTCCTCAAGTATAATTGCTTTCTCTAATGTAGACTGAATTAATTCTAAAGACTATATATATATATATATTTAGGCAGCATATTTTCATTCAAGCATGTTTGTTAAATAACTTAGACATACTGTCTATTTATTTTAGTTTCAATCCTTTCAAGTTCATGAAGTAATTTCCCTGTGTTTGTAGAAAATTGATTATGAAAAATTTCAAAACTTTTAAATAATTTGGGAGATTGCATCTCTGATAAAAATGTTAATATGTATGTTGGTTTTATGACAATGGCAAGAAGGTTTACATTTCACTTGAACAATCATAGTTCAATCTCGCAACATTTAAAGAACACTCATGTCCACATTCACAGTTTAGGCAGATATTAGTTGAAAATACATCTGTGCTTCATCAAGATAATAATAGTCAAAAACTTTAAATTCTGGAAGCCCTTTATATAACAGAATTGCAGCCAAAAGTCAAGTATGTGTATTGCAACAAAGTTTTTAAATGTTGGTAGCAGTAAAATGCTATATAAAAAATACTAAATTAAAATGCTTCAATTAAAAAAAGCTTTCAAAAAAATTACATAAGTTACCTCCCTTGCATAGTGGTAAAAAAATATATATATTTTGAATTTACAGTGTTAAAGCATAACACATCCATAAATATGCAACCCCGGAAGATGGTCTCAGATGAGATTGAAACTACTTAGGAAAATAAAAATTATTTGAAAGAAAATTTTTCTTAATCAATTTTCAACAGCCACCTAGAAATTAAATCATGGACTTGAAAGAATAAAAAATGAAATAAATTCTATCACCATATATATATATATATATATATATATATATATATATATATATAGTGTGTGTGTGTGTAGTTTTTCTGTTTACTGAACATGGACAAGTGGTTTGGTGAAAAATCTTCAATTTGGCGTTCATCATACTTGTTAAACCTGTGGGACAGTTTTAAGTTAATTTTTATTCCGTCATCGAAAAATAAATGCTTAACCCATCTTTGATAGTAAGTATTAACATTTGGTACAGGGTGTGGAAGAAATATCTCCTACAAGTTCAAGTAGGCAGCATTTATTGGCAAGGTGATGATTTGTGTTTTTTATTCTGAAAATAAAAGATGGTAGACTACCTGGAAACTATGCATGAAAATTAAGACAACTGATGGAAGCAATCAAGTCAAAATGCAGAGGGAAGCTGAGGACAGGTGTACTCTTGCTCCATGATAACATGCCTATTCACATTGCTTGGGTTGCAGTAACTGAACCAGCCAACTGTGGCTTTGAATTGCTACCCCATCCCTCTTACTCACCAAACTTCGCTCCATCTTCCTCAACTCAAATCCCACCTGTATGGTCACCATTTTGGAAACGATGATGAGATCATATGTGTTGTGAAGGTTTTGGAGGACCAGGAAACCCCCACCATCTTCTGTGATGGGATTGCAATGCTTAAGCAGAGACAGAGATAGAGTTCATTAATGTCAAGAGGCACTGTATTGAATAACGGTGAAAAACCGTCTTGTTTCTCCAACTTCTAGGTGAGGCTGAGAACAGTGACCCATGTATATCCACTTTTTATTTTAAATATTGGCATGTGATAATATTTTATTTTTAGCATAAAACAAGTTTGAAATTTGTTTGGAACTTGACTAACATTCCTTATGCAATATATGTAAATATATTATCTACTAATAATTTCAGTAGATTTATCTGACTCTGGTGAGCAATGTATCTGTGAAACTGGATGCCGGTTCTTAAGTCTTTTGAACCTAATCTTCTCTTGAATATTGTTTCACTATTTTTGATATTTAGAAATTTTTTTTCTCACAAAACTGGTTACTTTAAACTGATTATATTTTAAATATTTGTATCATTTGTTAGGCATAATAGATTTTTGTTACATGTAACCATATTTTTTTTTTTTTTTTTTTTTTTTTTTTGCAAATAATTAAGTTATGTACTTTTAGCCATTATCAACACTATGCTGACCATGTTTGGAAAACAAAACATTCCTATAACTCTAGATGCAAAAATAAAACAATCACTACATTCAATTAAAAGTAAAAAGTATAACTGGAAGTGTTCAGACATAAGAAACAGTTGGATAGTTTCTACATAACTACATAATTTATATCCAGAAAAGAAGAAATTATAAGGACGCAAGGGAAATTAAATAAAAAAAACTTAACCACACTACCCTGACAGTTGTATTTATTGAAACTTGTGTGTGTATATATATATATATATATATATATAGTGTGAATACAAAGTAAATAGTGAGATATTTAGTCTCCCATTAAACTCAGTATTTTTTAAAAAAACAACTATAATAAGTGGTTCAATCACCACATGTGCCTGACAAATTGGGAAACCATGAAAATTTGAGTTGCACTATAAACTTAGGTATATGTATGTGTGTGTGTGTGTATATATATATATATATATATATATATTATAAAAAACTGAAAAACAATATAATTTACAAAGGAAAAAATATATAGGAAGTACACTAATTTCATGGTCTTCTGCAATAAATTTACATCAAAGTTCTTAAAATATTGCCACTTTCTTAACAGATCTCCTCCTCCTTGCAGTTTCAGATATTTAAAACATCAGCAATAGAAACAAAAGCATTAGGAGACTGATCAAGCTGAGCTGCATGTCTAGACATGTTAGTTGCCAGAAATTTTGAAATTTAGTATTTTGCATCTCTACATCTTCTTCTGTATTTTCCCTTGGTACATAATTATAAACAACATTTATGTTTATTATTCCCACCCCCACTCCCCTTACATAGGAAGGCCTTTTGGAGAATGTAATGTGTTATATAGAATTTTTTTTTTTTCTATTTTGTCATTCAATTATCCAATTTAAATGTGTACATATGTCACAATGGTAATATTTTCCTAGTTTATTCAGCAGTGCTCGTGTCATCATTTAAGCTTCATTGGTTCTGTTGATGTGATACAGATTTAGCAGTACAACTCGAAAACTGAAGACACAAAGAAACAGAAGGAAGACTTGTGTGTTGAAGGTAACATTAAGGACTGACCTGACATTCTATTGGTTACTTAGCTTTTCTTTTTCTGGTAGTAGGGGAGGGGGAGACAAATGGCGGGGGGGATGGCAGTCATTAGTACAAAGAGTAATCCTGGTAAAGGCACCTGCCTTTTAAAGATAAAGTAACATTAAATTGTACATGAATAAAAATCCTTCCTCCACTGTAAAATCTTGTTTATGATACTATCAACAATGTTGCCAAAAAGGCTATCCAAATATAAACATGAATATGTCTCCAGTCGTTGGAAGAGAGGAACGCGGAAGTATCAATGAAAAGAACCAATAAGAAAAATATTGTTTACTGTCTAGTGTTTGCTCTTCCTCTCCCTCATTAGTTTCTCCTCCTCCTATGTGATATTTCCCTTCAGGACGTTGGTGTTTAGTATCTTTGAAATTAATTATTATTGCCCAGTTGGTCAGTATGAATTGAAGAAAAACAATGCACATATGAACTTGTATTTCAAAAACTCAACATTTTACTTTGGGAATATATTTTGGATTGCTGGCTCATTTTTCTAAAATCCTTAATCCCCATCAGGTGTGTGATACATAAACCAACACTATTGGTTACATGAAAAGAGAAAAGGGGGAGACCTGTTAACTATACCTTGCTACAAGAAGATTTAAGCTTTGAAATTGCCCAGCATAGATTCCAGTGGCAAATGGATCTTTCCTCCTCTGAACAATTTGTTAAAAGCTTTTTAAGTCTGAACTCATTTTTAATTAGTAGGTGGGGCAGGTTAATTCTACAATATTTTTTATCTAATTGTGAAGAACTCAATCCTTGGGAGGGTTAGCATTAGCAATCTCCATAATAGTCATCTGAAAGGTAGAGGAGAATATAGTTGGCTTATTAGCAGGTTGGACTGGGTCATTCAACAATATTTGTTAGCCAAAGATGAAGATTTCAATCCTTGGTAGGATTAGCATTATTTCCATAATAATCATCTAAAAGGTAAAAAAATAGAGTTAACATAGTGTATAATTGATTTCTTTTTCTTTGACAGAAATTGTTGATTGTCATTGATTTCAATCTTATGATTTTTCTTTGCACTTAAGATGAGATCAGTGTCAAAACATTGTCCTCACAAATTGGCCAACTTTAAATACCCCAAAAATATTTTTTTCCAAGAAATCAGGTTCTGGTCTTAGTGTAAGTTCAGGTAACATTTGATTTTTCAAAATTCAGTTAAAGATAAAATAAAATATATATAATATTTCATATTAAAAAAAAAATAAAGCTACTGAAGCTGATTGATCATTATTGAGGTATAAAAATGTCACTACCTAGTTATAGAGATGATCCAGTGATAGAGCTTAAAATGTTACTCAGAACATGTGAATCTCTTCATGATGCTCATTAAAGAAAAAGCTGTGATGGCAAAGAAGAAAAAAAAATCTCTTCTCAGTTATCAATGTAGTTATTGTCAAATTTACATGAGTAAATGTTTTAATTTACAGGTGTATGTATGCTTCTCAAGCTGTATTGTAAGGTGATCAAAATCCATTGACAGAAAAAGTAATTAATGAGATTAAGATTACAAATTTTTTAGCTTAATGTGATTCTACAGAAGAAAACTCAGAATTTCACGAACAAAACATGTAACGACTAAGTTCTTAAGACAGTGGGAACAAAAAGGATACTTATGCTTCACATCAAGAAGAGAGAGTTGAAATTTTTAGGGCATATAATGAGCAAAGAGTATGGAAAATTTGATACTCACAGGATAGATAGGTAGAAGACAGAGTAAAGCAAAACATAACTCTACCTGCAGAACTTGATCAAATAAATGGCAGAACTGTGTTTCAGAGAGATGGCAAAATGACATTTTTTTTAAGATCGAGAAAGACAGGAAATTGTGGAGAGCCATGATCACCAACATCCTGAAGTGACACAGCACATAGAAGATGATTTTGTATATAAAAATTATTGAACTATGGATGATCAGCTTATTCTGAAATATGCTTTTTCTCTAAGAATTATAGTATAAAATTAAACCAACTAAAGGAGAATGGCATTAGAAATACCAAACTAGAAGAGAAGTCATGATTATATCCAGGCTCCGTATTGGATATACTTTTATAACCCATTCATATATCCTAAAAGAGGAAAATCTTCTAGTATATATGGCATCCTAAGAGACATTCATCAGGAAACACATACTGACAAACTGCAGCAATTTTAATTCAATCCACTTAAAATACTACATAACAACAAACGTTTTTTTTTTTCAAAATACTGATCCACTTTACATATTCCAGTTTCTAAGAAAAATTAAACTGATCTCAAAAATATAATTTAAAAAATATATAACCTTAACTAAATATCAGTCTTACGATATACAAAATAAAATTTTGAGCATTTAAATACATGGCTGTATTTAGGAAAAACATTAAATTTCTGCATTAAATGACAAAATGAGCTGATATGCTGTAAGACAAGCAAAACAACCTATATGACTATAAAATATAAGTACAAAATTATGTACCAAATATTCATCTGAGTCAGTCATAAAATTGCATCTGAAATATTTAAATATCGGCATTAAATAATCCATAGAAATTGAAAATCTGCTAAATCATACATTTACAAACGCAAGGTTTTCATATATTCCTCAATTTCAAATTGTCCATTTTATTTAAGTGACCACTTCTCATTGTAATTAGCTCTGAATCAAGCTTAACTAGATCTGGAAAACTGATATTACTAACCATATTCAGTGGACATCAGTTGCAAACGTATTGTCAAACTCTTACAATGTTGTTCCTGATCACCCTTATATTGTTAAAATTTCCATTTTTTTTTTACCAAGTTAGAAAATAAAGAACAATGTTATTCAATTATATATTCATGATTTGCAATGATTTGTTGCCACTTATCAGGCAGATCTTATATTTGAATAAAATTCTGCCGTTTTCAATTTGAAAATACAGAAACTGTCAATATAATGTACTACCTTAAAGAAATAGGCTTATATGAAAACATAACACCTACAGTAGATTATCTACAAACTATATATCTATAA
This sequence comes from Acanthosepion pharaonis, assembly GCA_903632075.3. Classification (NCBI taxonomy): domain Eukaryota; kingdom Metazoa; phylum Mollusca; class Cephalopoda; order Sepiida; family Sepiidae; genus Acanthosepion; species Acanthosepion pharaonis. Next base: position 2,220,640 of record CAHIKZ030003108.1, on the reverse strand, counting down.
ACATATATTTGCCTTGAAAGTATACAATTATGTACCTATAGTTGAAGATATAAAATTGGCATTAAATAACCAAGAGAAGTTGACATGCCACTAAACAAAATCAATCACTCGACCAAAGCTCTAAGAATTATATCACTGTTTTAATTTTCCAAATTTGAAATTTTATGTCTGTAAGATTATTATAAAAACAGATCTACAGAATCCTCTTTGTGGCTAAGCAAGACATCATCACTTAATTAAGATAGAAGAGGATGTATAACTTGACTTTGAACTCCATTTCTAATTAAAAGAAGTTGGCTTCTTCTCCCCCTCCAAAAAAATATAAGAAGAATACTAAGAGCGCTGGGGTATTGAGGAGACGGATTTTCACTTGATTTCTGGGAGGGGGGGAGAAGCACCAAATATTTGACTCCTCATGTCTTTATAAACAATGATTTAAAGAGGGTACTTTAATTCATTCGTCCTCATTAAAATTCTGGTGTGTAAAGAGTTTTTTGTAATGTCTGTAACTTTTTTTATTCATCAGAGTTCTCTCTCTTCCACTAGCGATCCCAGATGGCAGTATAATTGTTATGACAGTAACCAAATTTCTCAAGATGTTTGTAAAATCAAAATAACTGACTTGGTGAAGGAGCAGAGTCCAAAAAATAAAAATTGGAAAAAAAATCGAGATGGTTTTCTATTCATGGGTTTTCCGTATAATTAATACTGAATTTTATGGTAGACATTAACAGGATAAAATGTTATATTTTATATGCTGAGGAACTAATGATAATTCATTCTGACTTCATTTCTATTGAATGATGGAATTAGACACATTAAGTTCTTATATAATGACCAGTTACGCATCTTCATCCTTTTAGATCCATTAGTTATTTTTTATTATATAATGACATCCTTAATAGGTCATAAAACCATATGACTGTTATTGATGTTATTTACATTTTTATATTGTCCCCATCTTTGTTGCTGTTATCATATTTTGATTGTTGTATCCTGTAGCCTATATCTGGTGCTTGTTGATCTGGGTCACCTTCTGGGAATTTTGATATTCCCTGATCGTTACCCTAATCAAAGCCAGAAGGCACAACAGCCAAAGTATTTTGATTGTAAGAACAAAGAAGAGAACAATAGTCTGCATATAAATAACTCCACATTGCAGAAATTTTGACAGATGTTAATGAGACATCACCACTTTATGATTTTGATTGCCATAAAGATGAAGATTTTATTGGATGGGCAAAAATGCATTGGGTGCTTAATTCCTTTTGGTCAGGAAGAATAAAGTAAGTGCCACTTGTAATTTTAGTCATGGGGATTTCTAAATTAGAAATTCAGAAGAACCCCTTACAAAGAAACTCCTGACACCATTTTCTGTTCATACTCACTAATGTCTGATATACAGACCATATAACATACCAACGATTTGCTTAGATCAGCAAGCGCCTCTCCCTCCTGAGATATGACTTCAAATAAGAACTTGTCAAAAGGAATCAATCTTTTTCTCTTCAAAGAACTAAGTAATATTTAATTCTACCAAAATCCATTTTCTGCTCATTACTAATCCTAAAACTTGGTTTTTGATGGGTTTTCTTATTGTTTAACAGTAAAAAATATATTTAGAAGACAGATATAAAAACAAATTGTACAGAGATGGGTAAGCAGTGATATATAATATATGTATATCTACAAAGCTAATATCAATTCAGACAGTGATGTTAAATATTTGGTTCCACTGAGATCAACTGGAAATTGCATTTTTACCATCACCAAATGACGCTGAAGAATATTAAATACAAAAACTACACATTACTCTGAAAGTATTTTTGGCAATTAAAAAAACATTTATGAGAACCTATCCATTAACCAGGAGATAATTGTGAAAGGGAGACAGATGTAACTTGTGTTTGTTGGAGAAGCTTATAATATTAAAACACTTAAATGATCCTAACTTGCTAAACAGAAATGAGTTGATTGCTACATGTATACATAAAAACACCTGCTCAAGCACAGTGACCCCAATTAAAATAGATTTCACAAATATATGTGACACTTATTAATATTCATAGAAGCCATCATTAATAGCATTTTTTATGTATCTATACTCATTTATAATTCCATATTATAGATTGTACTCAATTTGAGATTTTTTATGCAAAAAAAGCGTTATCCCCCTTAATACATAGCATGTTTGCATAAATTCAAATGTTTTTCACATTATTTAAAATGTTTCTTTTTAAGTTTTTCATCTTTTGAAATTAAGAATTCAAATGATATGAACTACAAATAATTATGATAGGTAACAATAAAATAATTTCAACACAATTTTAAATCAACACCATGAGAATGTGAATTTCATAATGCTTTAACAGTCAGTACTTTGCACTTGAAGATTGCATGTTTTCATGAAACTCTAAGTCATGCTATTGATATGGCATATTATGTATATTTGTTCATATATATATATATATATATATATATATATATACGCACACACACTGGACTCTCCTATTTTTTTATTGTTTTTTTTTTTTTTATTGGTGTATGAGAGTACAGCAACTTGTTTCTTAGAACTAAACAGCTGGACTACTCACATATATGATTTGATTATAGTGGTAAAAGCCTGTGCAGAACTGAGTACACTTTCTAGGAGAAATGAATACAGAGAACTGGTTCACATAGTGTGCAACAAAGTCCCCAAATGACCCTCCTCAGGTTTTGACATCAGATTTATCCTTCTACTAGACCAGTTGCCATCCAAGGCTATAGAACCCAGTCTGTCCTGCTATTTATCCATAGCTGGAGGGAGAAGAGATTGATTCATACCCTTCCTAAGAGTATTTTCATGGAAGTGAATGTTAACAAACTTGACTGGAATTTGAACTTGGCTCTCTTATTATTGAATCCGAGCTGCTATCCATTACTCTACCATAGCTATATATATTTTTTTCTTTTCTCTTCATTGTGTGACAAATAAATTTATCAAGATAAATCTACACTGTATCTTCAGAATTAAATACATAGAAAGCACTGAGATTTAATTTAAATTTTCTCTGAAGAATTATTGGTAATGTAATGGCGGTCTTAGCATTAATAAGAAAACAAAGTAGAAATTGCAAAACAAAGGGATATAAGACATGGTTGAGATAAGTATGTGAGGTTTTATTTTCTATCACTTACAAAGTTCACTTATTTGTACATTCCAGGGTATTTTATATCAGTCACAGGAGAGAGAGAGCTCATTTGATGTTGTAGTCAAGATAAACACATGGAGAAAATCGACATGCTTTATCACATTGTAATAGTCAAGAAATAGTTTCTGCTGCTGCCGCCAATGATTTTGTCACTGGCTGAAAACATGAGTGCTGTTGACAGTGCTTTGGTGTCACAACTGATGGCCTGTTTAAGTTTGCCTGCTGTGGGGTCCATCACTAATACCAACCAGATCAAATTTGTATTCATGGATGAAATTGGCAGTGGCACAGAAATGGCTTTTGCAAAAACCTTGTAGGCCTTTTCTGATTGATCAGAAAAGATGCTTTATGATCTTCATAGTGTTGGGTGGCATTTCAGAAGTGGGTACATGGATCCAGACAAAATTAAGATCTGTTTTTGTCAGGTGAGCTGTGGATGTTGAAGTGAGCACTTCTGTTTCATTTAAAGAATTGGAATTCCAACAGAGTACAACAAAAACAAAAGTATTTTTTTCTGTTTTCACCCTCAGAGGTCACTAATTTTTATTTTTTTTTTTTACTTGTAAGTTGTAAAATATAAGGCATACAAATCAATCAATCAATATACTTGATACTGTTACATATAATTAATTTGAAATTTATTTTCAGAGTATTTCAAAAAGGTATTGTCATTTTTTTTTTTCTTTTTACAGTAAGGTTAACCTTTACAAGACCCAGGGGCGACTTGAAGTACAGGGTTATGTTAGGAGGCCAGTTGTGTGTATAGGAGTGGAAGATAATGGTTAACCCTACCTTGAACAGGTTAAGATTGTAGTGATCAGGGAGACCTCCTGTTGGGAGTCAGTTCCACAGGGCAGAGGTTTGCAGGAAGAAGCTGCTTTAGTGGAACTTATTTTTTACTAATGGGACATTGAGAAAATGTGGGTGGTTTGCTACTATATAAGTGGCATGGCATGTTCATGCTGTGAAGGTTTGCCTTGTCAGGACCAGGGAATGTTGTTCGTCAGAGCACTTTCTGTGGAAGTACTGATAGAGCATAGACGCTTGCCAGATCCCACCTGTGGGAGAGAGGTTGAAGGGTGGAGAATAATTCATCACCCACAAGGGCTTGGAGATGCTTTTGAACTCTCAAAGCTGGAAAAAGTACTCCATTTTTGACCTGATCTGGCTCTTGTAAAGGTAGAGAATAGCAGGAGGAGTTGGGTACTTACTGGAGTGGTACAAAGAGCTGACCATTTTACCTGTTTCCTTAGAAATGGATCATATGTACAAGTTCCACTCAAGTTCAGGTGTGAGTTTGAGGTCTAACAGTCTTTCAAGGAATGGTGCTTCCCAGAGAAGACCTCTGTTCATCCTGATTAGTGGTAGTTCAGAATCAGATCAGCAATGATGGAATGTAAATAACTTGGTCTTTGACGCATAGAATGTTACCAATCAGTTTTTACTCCAGTGGGTAGTTTGTGCAAGATTGGAAGATAGATCGGTCACCTATCTCTAACCATGAAGAGTCTTAGAGGTGCAGCCATATATAGTTGTATCATTGGTATAGATGTTTACAAATGATCTGAATATATTCTTAAGCAGATCATTTATGTAGATCAAAAAAAGGGGGCTGCTAGTCTTAACCGTCAGGCCTCTGGAGAACTGACCGTTAATAACTACATTCAGGGATCTACTTGTTAGGAAGGATTATAAGATCAAGAGTGTTTCAAAGTTTTTAAGCTGATGACTTTTGTAAAGTCCTAAATCTACTACTCCAAATTTTTGGGTCCATCGTCTGACACTAATGACAGGGTTTTTCTTGGCTTTTTGCACATCTCTGATACATTTTGATTAATTTCAGTTTTATATGCAAGATAAACCTTTACAATAGAGAAACTATTAGTTGGAATTGTAATGAAAGCAATGGTGGTATATATCCTGTATCCATCATAAAAAATACACAATGTGGAATTCAATAAATACTAAGTACTACAAATACCTCAGTATAGGGATTAGTATAGGAGATAAGTTAAATTAGTATAGAATAGGCTGTGATAGTAGTTTTGCCCAACACCACAAGTTGCTACAAAACAAAACAATAAACTGAAAACATAAGTGACGTGTTCTTAAATAACCTCATCAGGTATTACTTTCATATTACTTTCATATGGATGTCATGCATAATGACAAACAGAAAGCTCTCTGCTGTATACAACTTCTTTCTCAGATCAATGGTTAAAAATGGTTTCTTCAAACCTTGTGGATTAGTGCTAAAGAATCACAATGAAAGACCTGTACCAAATAGCAGAAATCACATCACTTGAAGACTTTGAACAGAACCAACAGCTAAAATGGATATTACATGCAACCAGAACAGAAAATAATAGCATTCCACACTATTTTAAGAAAAAGGTTAGGAAAGAAACTCCCATTAATAGAAAAAAGAGCAATAATAGCTACTGGACTGGAGAAATTTATTTTCCTGAAAAATTGTTTGAAAAGAAAGATTTTATAAATTTCACCTGAAATAATAATGTTTGCTCAGTTAATGAATACTTAAAGTTTCCTTATAAGGAGACAGTTAATATTACCATTACCATTTACTCAAGTCTAGACAAAGGATTCCTTATTGACAGGAGGACTTAACTGCTTTGGATAGCATATAACCCAATGCTGTTCGTTTCGAAATACTTGGTGAAATGGGCATCACCAAGTAACTGTACAACAGATGACTTGAAGAACTTGGCATGGCAGTCTGGCAATTTCTTCGATCATGAAACCAAGCAACCAAAAAAAAAAAAAATATCTACAGAATAAGTTTCTATGTGATATTAAATGCCCTTATGTGTAATGAAATTTTCCCTGGTTTGTGTTTACCACCAAAAGGCGAAAAAAACAAAAAAGATGCAAAGAAAGAACGTGAATGTATTGTTCTCTAATTGCTTCCTTGCATGTTTGTTTTTGTTTGTCTTCACAATTTCTAAAGCTCTTCAGATCCATCTATTTTTAAATAGGCTGACCATTTTGCTATCTCCCATTTTATTCTTGTATAAAAATCATATTAGAATAGATTCTTTGATTTCTTCATATTACACAAGTCTTATTGGTTTTCAGCTCAGCTCAGGCACAATGCAACAAGTACCTAGTGAGGATCAAAATTACAAGTCTGTGAGACTGCACTGACAGAAAATAAAAATGCAGCACACAATTATGCTGCAATTTGTACAATTCTTTTTTTTTTTTTTTGTAAACAACCAAATCTATGAACATCAAAACTCAAATTTTATTAAGTATTAAACAATTTAACTGTTGATATTAAAACGTGGCTTAAGCAAATCAATAACAAAACAATGGTAATATTGTTTCTTTATAAGGAAACATTTGGTATTCATTAACTAAACAGTCAGTGCCACTTTTAGTTGAAATTCATCAAATCTTTCAATTAAAACAATGTTCAGGAAAATAGGTTTCTCAATTCCACTTAGTGTTATTTCTCTTTTCATTATATATGGAGGTTTCTTTCCTAACCTTTTGTTTGAAATAGTGTGGAATATCAACAAGTTAAGTCATTATTTTTCCTTTGAGCTACATTAGCCATTTGTTTTAGTTATTGTTATTGTTGGAAATTCTCAAGTGATGCTGTTTCTGTTATTTAGTACAGTTGTTTGTGATGGTGTAGCTCCAGTCCACAAGGTTTGAAGACCCATGGTACTCAATAAGACCTACAGGCTTCATTCACTGAAAGCCATTTTTAACCATTGATCTTAGAAAGCAGTTGTATACAACTAACAATTTAGATATTTTTCAAAGAGTTTGGTGCCAGGCATAACTTTGATATGAAAATCTTGATTTGACAATGCTATTCAAGAACATGATTGGCAAACTTTCTCTGCGATATTTGTTAGAATTAGTTGAATATAGCACAAAGCCATAATAATAATGAGAACCAGACATATTTCCATCACAAAAATATGTGAGATTTGATTACTAACCACTGAGCTACAGGAGATGTTCAAATCAAGTGTACTATTGTATTTTAAAGATATTCTTCAGAATATTTTCTTGATTGGATTTTTATGACCTATCAACCTTTCGCAGGTTATTTAAAGCCAGAAAATATTTTAGATTGTGAGAATTTTTAAAAAATAATAATGATTTACTGGTACAAGTCCTACTAATTAACCCATACCTTGGGGGAAAAGAGTTGGATTCATATTAGCCCAACTGTAAATGCAACTGGGCTCTCTGATTACCAATTCTAAGATGTTATCCATTAGCCACCCACATACCCAAGCTTGTAGAATATGTTATTCTTAATCAGTCTCCCATCTAGATACAGACTATAGTCAATGTTGCTTAACTTTGTATGAGAACCAGTGTTTCAATATAATATGGCCATAAGATACCTCGGAAACTGTCAAATATAGAATACATGGCTTTGGTGTGATGCGTAAATTTCTTTGTTATAAATTAGTTTATATTTAGTAACAGACATTGGTAACTTGGATGCAGCTTCAGATCACTTTACTTTTAGTTATCTCTGTGTATTGCTTGAACTTTGTAATTTTAATTATCTGAATATTTGTTTTTCCAGGTAGAAAATTGATTTCAACTCATAAAACTTACAGCGCTGCATTATAACAGAGAGGCAAGACATTAATACACTTGTTTGTGTTAAGTTAGACATGTTCCCATGGGGAGTGTAAAGTATTCAGTCATCTTGAAAAGTAAAAGGCAATTATTGCTAGTCATCAAGCATGACGAGTGGTGATTGACATTCTCGTAGTAATTGACATAGACATTGGAAAATATTAGTCCAATGTCACATGCTCGGCCCATAAAAGATGATTTATTATGAAGGCAAATCATAGCAAAGGTGTTGGAATGTGTTTCATCAATCCTTAAAGTTTACAAAAACAAACCCAGCCAACACAAATATACAAATATTGTTAAAATGTTGAGGTTTTCTGTTGATGCAAAGAAATTTCTATTAAGCAGTGTTTAAGTTTTACTTGTGTTACAAGTGATTTTTTTTTTTTTCCTCATGAGATTTGTAATGAATATAAGGGGATGGTAAGTGCAACACTGAGATCTGTAGATGCATTGAGATGGCCAAGGATGCATTCCAAAAGCTGGGTAGAGTATTGCAAGACAGGAAGATTTTTTTGGTAACAAAGAAAACAATACTGAGTTAACCTCTTGTGTTTAATGGCTTTATAGCCTTACTTGTCATGAAATGATAAAAAAAAAATCAAATAACACGACTATATTGATAATTTCATATCTCAAAAATCAAAATAAGTTTATATCAACAACCACATTTGTTAGAATTTGAGTTGCTAAGTCAAACGCTTTCTATAAACTTAAAACCAAAACAGAACAAGAAAAGAATGTGTGTGGGTTTGAACTAGTTTCTACCAGTTTGCCTGAATTAATTACTAAAATTACTTAATTTCACACCATCAGTAGTTATTAGATTGCTGCAAAACTGAAGTTTGCCTTCGTAGGGATATTATCATTATAAATAAATAAAAATAGAATAATAATGAAATTTATAAATAAAATATAACAATAACATAAAAAATATTGTATAAAATAAATTAATAAAAAGTAACAAAAATACTCTCAGCATGCAACAAAAACTGTTCCTGCTAGATGTACAGATATCCCATCAAAAGGCGTTCAATTCAATCTCTTCACCATGAACCTTGGTACAAGCAACACATGTATCTTTTCTCTGTGATATGGCTTGTAACACTATGGAGTAAATTCTCCCTTTTATCACATGTACCATAAAATAATTATAACCTAAAAAATACATGTGCCAATAAACACAAAAATATAAATAAATTGTATGAAATTCACACTTACCAGGCTTTTCTCATTATTTCTGTAGGTTTCTGTCAATTATTCCTTTATCTCTGTGAACACAAGGCTAATTTCTACTGCTACGACATGAGTGATCCCCCATATTTTGGTGACCACCAATGTGCATAAGTAAAACAACCTATTCACGTACACCATAAGTTTTATCAATCCAACTGCTTTCAGAAACTGGTTTGTACCACTTGTTCATGCCTTAAGAACTGAAAAATAAAGTCATTTCTTTTTTTTCTTTTCTTTTACCTGAATTTTCATTCCAAAATAAGAAAATTCCCATCTAAATTTCTGGTATAAGAAGTAAACATTATTTACATGATTTACAGTCTGTTAAACTTTTGCATGCCCAATAAAAAAAAAAAAAGAATAAGCTAGGTAGAGAAATTGTTCATGTGAAAATGGGACTTACACAGTTGATAAAGTTAAAAATACTCTTGGTAAAGCTATACAGTTGCTTATATTCAGATCTATCAGGTATTGAGGTCACTTGTAGCTTCAGTTGATGAGGAGTACTGAATGAAGAATTCTGGTAGCAATGTGACTTTGAGGAAGGCTTGGTCTGCATGTCTTAACTGAAATTTTAAATAAACAAATTGTCAGTTTTTAGTTTTGGTTATGTTTACCGGATTTTTTTTCTTTTCTTTTTTGGCCAAGCAGGACTTCAGTGTTTAAAACATTTTGCGCTCTTTATCATTTATAAATATTACTTCCTCTTTTACTATGGAATTCCCTCAGAATATAGTGTTTTATATATTAGTTCTATATATTTGAAATTGCAGTAGCCTGGCTCTCAATTTCGGTCAAGATTGTTTTTGATATTGCCTTAGAAGGATGTAACTACACAATCAAGAAATTCAAATTCAACTTGCCTTGGCAGGACTAACATTTTGATTTGGCAAAAATAGTCACCTACAGAGTGCTAAATTGTGATTATCACAATATTTCAGCTATTGAGTCTTCTAGCCTCCTTCAGGTGCTTGTTGATCGTGGTCACCTTCAGGGAATTTCTAACAATATAAAGGGCTTTTGAAAATAAGAGCTTCAGTTCAAAATTCCCTGAAGGTTATCCAGATCAATAGATACTTGTGAAGGCTAGAAGGCACAGCAACCAAAACATTGTGATAACAATACCAAAGATGAGGATATAAGTCTGACTGTGAATAATGGTTTTAACCCCCCTTCTTGAATTCTTCATTTGTTGAGCAATTTTTATTTTTATTTTTTTTTTATTTCTGCCTTCCTTAGCCTCAGCCCTCAAGAGAGTTTCTTTTGCATACAACTGTCCATGGGAATTTGACACATGAATCGAAGGATCATAGCCTACTTTTTATTCTTATTCTTCTTTTTCCTCTTCTGTTAATTTCTGTCACTCTCTAAATTCCCAACATCTTTTCTTCTCTCTGCCGTTGGTCTGCTTCTCTTTCTCAAACTTAATGACCTGTACATCACTGTGTAAAATTACATGCACCAGAAGAAATGGCTTCACTTATTCCCCTTCCCTCCTACTGTGATCATCACTGCCATTTTGACCAAGCAATTGAGACACTGTCGACCAGAGAGGCAGCAGCAATGGTCGATGTATGATAGGATGCAGTGATATGAAAAGGTGGGGACTGAGTGGAGATGATAGTAGCAGAGGGACAGTCAGAAGGGGGCCAATGACACATAGTTCTGGCCATCTCAACAGCTTAACACTCAGGACCAAAATGGCAAAAAGAAAATCTTACTTGTGTGAAGGCAACAATGACAGGAATAAAAAGCAATAAAAAAAAAAAAATAAAAACAAAAACTGAAAAAAAACGGCAAAACATTGTCCTTTACTGAAAGAATTTTTGCTTTAAGTGCAGGGATGGTATTATGTATTAGTGGTTAAGAAAAAGGAAGCATTTTTGATGATAAAGACGCCAGTTAAAATGAATGGTATTGTTAAAAGGCGCCATTCTTAGAGGACATACAAAAACAAATTCTTTTCCTTTTTCCTGCAAAGGTCAAAGGGAGGGGGTTATTTATTGATCTTATCATTTTCTTGAGCACCATGTCATATATTTCACCCCCAATCATTATCTAACTGCATCATATCAGGATACTTTTTTTTGACTTATTGTATTGCATATCTCTCAACTTTTCTTTGTGTTTGCATTCATTCATGGTAGATAAGGAAATTAAAGATATTAATGTATATATGATGATAGACACTTTGATTTGTGAAAATTAATATGATTCATTAATCTATAATATTTGCTCTTCCTGTATTAAATTGCCACTTCCTTACATGCAAGCCTGTAGTGGGCCTCTTGTGGTTTGCCAGTGGTAGCATTGCCAAGATGAACACATCGATGGTCCAACATCAAACCACCAGCAGTAAATACTAGTGGCATGCCAACCAGTGGCAGATTGGTGGCTTGCATGTAGGGATCATTGTATGGCTGTTCGCTGATATCCAAGTATGGCCGTCCGCTCATATCCAATGACATGATTAACAGTTTGAATTCTTTTTTATGCTAACACAACCATCAATGACTTCCAAATAGTTCAATCTACCTAATTTCACTCACAAGGCTTGGGTCAACATATGATACGGCTTTTCAGGTATTCCCCCAATAGTGGTGGATGCTGGTATCATCTCTCTAGGCTGCTGTTATCATGAAGTCATCTCCATGACAAATTGACCATAGTACGCCACAAAGACCTGTTAGAGCTGCTCAGCAACCTTGACATATACAGGAAAGACAACAGAATAATCAAAAATCTCTACTGGCAGCAAACTGCCTGCATACAGATAAAAACGAGTTTAGCAGATATACAAAAATAGCAGGGGTGTATAGCAAGGATGTCTTCTCACCAGACTTATTCAACCTATACAGTGAGGTGATTCTAAAAAGAAGAAAAAAAGAAAAAAGGAAATCCTACCAGGATTCATCATTTGTGGCCACAATCTTAATAACATATAATGTGCAGATGATACAGTACTGATAGCAAACACAGGAAAGGAAACTACAAAACCTACTACAAAGGTAGCAAAGGGACTAAGGATAAACTACAGGAAGACAAAATGGATGGTCATCAACAAAAAGCAAAAAAAAGCCCAAAATGCAATTTGCAGGTCAGGGATGCTAAAAATCAAGCAGGTACAAAAATTCAAATATCTGGGAAGTGTTTTGACAAAGGACCAAAAGTGCAACACTGTGATCTGAAGACGTATTGGGATGGCCAAAGATGCATTACAAAAATGAAACAGTATTACGAGACAGGAAAGTTTCATTGGAAACAAAGAAAAGAGTACTTAACTGCTACGTGATATCTGTCCTCCTGTATGGCAGTGAATGTTTGACAATCTCCTCACAGAAGAAGGAGAGACTTGAAGCAACAGAAGTGTGTGTTATAGACAAGTGTATGGTTGCAAGAAAGAAATACGACAACAGTAGAAATAGGTTTACGGGTTTATTTCAACAGGAACGTGAGGGTTTGGGACAGCTACCTTGCGATAAAGTTCATAAGCCGGCTTTCGGATCTGGTCGATCTCTCATAGTAGTTCACACATGTTGACGGTGGTTGACGCTCCCCTGCTGCTGATCACTCGGCCTGACCATCAGGTCTGTTTGCTGGCCACCTGTTTACTGACGAATTTCTGTGTGACCCGTTTTATAGTGTTTTTTTATGGCTTAACAGGCTCGAGAAACGACGCGAGTATAAATGCAAGGGAAGCATTTTTATTGGACGAAAAAATAGAGCACTTTAAATATTATTTTATTTTTTGACCAGAACACTTGTGTCGGGAACATTTGTGAAGAAAGATAATGGTCATTTTGTGATGGGGCCTTGTCCCGTTTACATCCGGTTCTTGCTCTTGAGTATTTGCCTGTAAATCAGCCGAGATATGTCTTATTTTATTTTATAACATGTGGCTCTACAGAAGGATGCTAAAGATGCCATGGGCGGAACATGTGAGCAATGACAAAGTTTTGGAGAGAATGGAAACAAAGAGGAAAACTTATATTTAACATCAGGAAGAGGCAGCTGAAATTTTGGGGGACACATAATGAGAAAGGAGGGCTTGGAAAATCAGATAGTCAAAGGACGGATAGAGGGAAAGAGAGACGTGTGACATATGTGTTTAAGCTAGTGGATTGTAGGACAGGGTTTGGGAGAAATAACAAAAAGACAAAAATTAAGAGCTACAAAGGACAGGAAGAGGTGGAGGGCCATGATCACCTATGCCCTGCAGGAACATGGCCGAGAAAAGATGATTTCAACCTGGGTATCCGGAAATTGTTCACATGAATTTTTCTCTGTTACCTAGACTTTATGAATTTAAGTGCAGTGTTAAATTGATGACAATGTCTTATTCTTTTGCAGTTGAAATGTCTAGATCTGACTATAAGTTCTATACTAACATTTTCTTCTCTTGCATTTCTTGCTAGTTCTCGGTATAACAATAAACTACATCTGGCAGCAAGGCCTTTGATTGGGAGGTTGAGGACTTTGAGGATTATTGAATAACCTTTTAGTTGCTGTTGTTCCCAGGTCCACCCTGGTAGCACCTGCTAAAGCCCCAGATATGTTCAAATAATAACCTCCCACCCTAACTAGAAACAAAACACTGTGAAAGTATAAAATAAATTTTTATAGTAAAAATACCAGCAATACATGTTACTAATTTACTTTTACATGTTAGTAATTTACTTTTATATATAAAAGTAAATTACTAGCAATACATTTTGTAGCAAAATGACCAACAAAACATTTTTATATTTAGTTGAAGCCATAAAATTGTTCAAAATATTTACATTTCAGCATTAAATAACCCATGGAGGTGCTGATGTGCTGTTAATCAAATCAAATCTTGATGAACTCTCTTTCAGCTTCTTGCTTCCCAGTCAACTTTGATTTTAAGAAATTTAAGTACAATGTAAATCATTATCTTCAGTCTTAATACTTGTTCTTTTATTGTTGTTTCTCCTTAATAGTATATTTTTCTCATTCTCTAACACTCAGTAATCTCTTGCATCTTAGTGACTTTATTGCCTTGCTTGGAGGGAAATGATTTAAAAAAAAAATACAAAACAGTGACGTAACTAAAAATAGGCATTCAAACAATTCAATTCCAAATTAGAATCTGAAAGCTCAGGTTAAATTGAATATAATGTTGCATTCACTTTCATCCAAATATTTTTGAGAAAAGTTTGAAAATGTTTCGTCTCCTCACACAATTATAAATTAAATAGAAGAAGAGTAAACTTGGATCTTGAGTCTTGGATTGTAACCAGTGTAAGAGAAGGAAAACTTTGACTTCCAAACTATGGAGAAAGCAGCAAGAAACCTCTCCACTATCTTTGCCAAGAATGCATGTTACTTTGCAAATAAAAAAAAAATGTGTAGTCATGATTACCTACACTCTTAAGGGACATGGCATTAATATATTTTTTTTAATTTATGACGCCCTGGTGCTTGATAAAACAAAATAACATGAAATTTAAGCAGAAGACTTTTTCTATGTCTGTTAAAAGTGGCATCTAATAGTTTGATTATATTTCTAATCTATATCTCCCTTGAATAGTTGTCAGTCATATTATGAGCTTTTATATTCCTTCACTAAACTGGAAATGAGGAACAGATGAGATAGTTTTTTTGACCGTTGTGAACTCAACAGCTGATATGAGCTTTTAATATTAATTCATGCCAATTAAAGCACTTTTGGCTCTGCTCAGTTACCGACCTCCCCTTCATCCTCACACAGCAAGTTGGAGAGATATCAGTATTTTTTCTTTTTATGTTGCACTCTAACTACTTATTACCTACAGTCCATCTGAAGGTAAATCTGAACTCAAATTTGCTTTGAAATTTTTTGTCAAATATTTAAGAATTATTTTGGATGTCGGAACAAAGCTTGAGTTAAATTTTTAGGTAATTTCAACATTTTATTAAATTTAATGGATTTATTATAAAAAGTGCAGTGTAACAATAACAATGTAATAAAATGATTAATACCTACAATGGAACAAATAACAAACATACATGATAAGTCTTTCAAGCATTTTTATCTTAATTTAATGACCCTTCTTCTCAATAAGTCAGCAATCTATTATTCATTGATTATGTTAAATTTCTTTCATTGGCAGGTTCAATTTCCAACATGGTGCTTTTAATTGCCTACTTTAGGCCAGTTCACAGCAAATTTAAGTTATTAAGGTTTATATGATTTGCATAACTTCAGATGAACTGTAGATTGGAAATAGTTTTTCCTTTCTTATTTGTGATTTCAAGTATTTTTGTTCAAACACTTCCAGTGAAAGTGGTAATCATTTAATTCATATTCTCTTGAAAATGGTGCATTATTTCCAGAAAATATCTTGCTTGTGAATTGAGTTTTAAAAATGCATATGTATTTTTGTGTTAACTCACATAATCTTGAAAATATTCTGAGACTGATCAGAATAAACAGTGAAATATTAGCAACAAATGACTTTTTTTCTTCATTCATCCTTAGTGAAAGTTAACATGAATAATTTTAGAATATTGAAGCTTAAAAAGTGGGAAAAAGGTTCACCTTGTCTTTGCTTTCTTTTTTTTAATAGAAACTTAATTTGTGGTGTTACTTCAGGGTCAAATAGCAATTTGATGTTGGAGAATAAAAATGCTTCCACCTTCTTTTTTTTTTTTTTTTAGTTGTATTCCAGATCAGTTCATGTTGTCAGTTTTTTGTCCAAAGGAGTGGCAAATGCTATCAAATGTTTTAAATAGGGTAAAAAGAACCTTGTAGGCAGTGAGGTCCTTTATGAAGGAATATTAAAGCAGGCCATATCAAAGGCTAGTTTCCCTTACAAAGGTTCAATCCCTGACAGTTCACATTTTCTCAAATGTGCAAGCATATCGATATAACACACATTGTTTAATAAATAGAAGTGGAATGGCTAAGAAGTATCCACAATAATAATGTTCAAAGTAATATTATTCTAAGTAATTAATGGATTTTATTTTTAATTCAACATTTCTTATTATTCTAAAGATTATCTTTATTTAATATACATATTTGAGTGGAGCACATTTTCACAGTTAAGTCTCTCAAATGTCCAATGGATTTCACATGGCTTAAAAAAAGAAAATTGGAAGTTGTTACAAACAATTGTAAGTACTAAAAATATTATTTTAAGTAATAAAATATAATTTTGGATGACAAAATAAAACCCATTAATTAGTTAGAAATTACTTGGTTTATATTTTGGATATGGAAATAAAGAAAATTAGTAGATATGGACTTTTAAGCAGATTTAAATGAGATGTTCCTTCATTAAAAGGGTAATTGGAACTTACTGGTCTGTGACACACTGTGGACAAGTGACTAAAGCATACCAAATCTGACTGTAGTTTCCTGTACATAGAAGTATGTAGGTTTGAACCCTGCTGGAGAGCATATTTTCTTTATTAAAGTACTCTTCACTAAATGTTAGCTATCTGCCTGTGCACCAAAAGTTAGTTATATCTAATTTCATTAAGTGAGGTGAAAAATAATCATTCAAATGAAATGTGAGAAGACAAGTAGGAAATTAGATCATTAATGTCTTTCATTTAAATTATACACTGTAGAATCAAGTGTGTGTGTGTGTGTGTGCACGCATATATATATATATATATATATATATATATACACACACACACACACACACAGGTGTCCCAAAATAATGTATACACTCTTTAAATATTAATAGTTAATAATACATTACCATGATGTGAGAACTTATATGGATGAAAAAATGCAAAACAGATGGATTGGAAGAGGAGGAACAGTTGAATACTCACCTAGATCACCAGATTTGGCACCCTTGGATTTCTTTTTGTGGGGGTTTCTAAAAGCTGGAAACTTAAAACAATTGCTGAAATGAAAGTAGCAATTAAAGAAGAATGTGCTCAAATATCAGAGGAAATGATACTGAACATTTGTAGGTCTATTTCTTCAAGATATGAAAAGTGAATTGAACAGAACGGCAATCAGTTTGAGCATTTGATGTGGTCTCATCATTATATGAACATTCTGCCATTGCCCCAAGTAACTTTTATCTTATTAAAGTTAATTTTCTGTTTTTGTATACTTTACTCTCAAATACGTTAAATATGTATTCTTTCTCTTGTATTAATCTTATTTACAACTCAACATGCATAATTTGAATAAGTTATAAGGATTCAAAGAGTGGACACATTCTTTTGGGACACCTCTGTATATAATAGAGAGAGAGAGAGAAAAAAAAAAAAATGTCTCTAACACCCAGTCTCGACTGTTTCATGTGCACATTTTGTACATAATTATCACGTGGCCAATCCTGAGGATTGTGTATAATATATGCACATGAAGATACCTTTCCTATACCGTGTAATATTAGCTCTGCTATCAATCATTAAAAACATTTTGACTCCTCATGTTCATTTTTTACATCTTTGTGTATTTTTACTTATTATTGAAATATATATCTATAATGATTATTCTTTTTATTATGGCTATATACATTTTAAGTAACTGAAATATTCATTGTTATTTGCTCAATAAAACATTTAATGCAACTTAAAACCTTGAAACTTTGTTTGCAAGTAAACAAAAATTAAGGAACCTTTAGTAAAAATTAACCTCATGGAATCTGCACATCTATAACATTGACACTAGTAATATTTGTATTATTTTTCCTGAAAAGATTCAGCTAATGTTTTTGCATCCTGTTTTAATGTCAATAATGATTAAACCCAAGCAGAGAGTAAGAAGGCTTCAAGTATCTCACTCTATAATTCTGTCATTTTTCTTCCCAAAGAGAATTAAAGCTTCAAGCAAAAGAGTGATATTGCAAATATACAATTTTTTTTTTTTTTTAATTCATTTTTAAATTTCGTCAATTGATTTTATTTTGCTATCAACCTATTTAGTAATCTTCATATATAAACTGGGATGAAATTTATAAAATTTGTTGCTGTTGTTGTTCATGCAAAAGAGATTAAATTATAATAAAATGCACTCTAATGAAAAATAGATCTGCCAGTTTCAAGTAAATGTAAAATGAACAAAATTATCTTACAATATATTCAATTAGATCAAATGAAGGCTAATGTAAAATGTATTGAATTTAATTGAAGCACCTATTTGTACAAAATTTATTTTGAATGCTAAAGTAAAATGCATTGTGTTTAAATCTCAATGCAAATAAAAACGTATTAGGATTATTCTTGAAAAATGAAGGATGAATATAGAAAAACATCGTCGTGCATGTTGATGGAAAATGCCTTCAGCTGATTAAAATCTGTGCTAAAAGGTCTTTTCATTTTTTTATGTCGAGTATGAATTGCACAGTTTTTGTAATGACATCTTTCGAGTTAGTTCTTGTGATTTGTCTTTGAAAATCCTTGATGCATACACAAAACAATGTTTCTAATATAAAGATCATGAAAGTAAATGCTAGAAACATGAAACTTGGTCATATAAGTAGTCTTATCATTATCATTCTGCAAAATTTTGAAATTTTGAAATCAGTATTTAAAACCAGTTACTTTAACACTTTGATTACAGCATTTCTATAGCATTGTTGGCTGGCTGTACTGGCCCATTTCAATAAAATAGGAAATTTCTATTTACTAGACTTAGAGATACCATGATTTCAGTTTTGATCACATACTCTTTGGAATAAACTTAGCTAGACGCCCCTCCAGCAATAACACAGTTTAAATAAAAATATCTCACAAAACATTTTGTTTTGTACACTGTCTACATTGGTTTGGAAATCACACTAAACACTGGATAGTTTTTTAATGCAAACACAAGGGTTTGATATTCCCTTGTTTTGAATGATCTATGAGTGTGATGGACTGTTGCTTGGAATGATCTATCAGAGAGCCAATTTTGAATTTCAGTTGAGTTTGTGATATTCACATGCTCAAATACTCTTGGGAATATAAGAGTTGGTTTGTCTCCCTCTATCTGTGGTTTAAGCAGTAGCAAATATTGTTATTGCCCCTAAAAATCTTAATGCAGTATTCACTTGCAAAGAAAAAGTAGTTTTCTTGCAATCCCCCCAAAAATGTCTTGGCTTCAAATAACCCACAAAGGGTTGATAAAGTGTAAAAAAAAAAAAACCAAAAAAAAACCAAATCTATCAAACAACCATTGTCTTGAAAACCTGCACACAGGCACATATGCGCATACACATACACATCAATGTAAGCTTTATAAAAATGTATTATGTGGTTTGGAAAATAAGGCCCAATTTTAAAATAAACATTTTTTGCTCTAATATATTATTATAATAGTTGTACAAAAATATATTATTCATTCTTAATGATTAAAGTGTCCTCTTGGTTAATTTTATATCAATCTTTCAGAATTTAACTTAAAACATTAAATGCGCCTTATCTTAAACATTAAATGAGAAGACATGTGTTTACTTTTTTGCATCAGTTCAACCATGGTCATAATGCTTCTCAAACTGAGTTAAAGGATTTACTTGGGATTGGACAGCCCAGCACTGGTTTCTGAAATTCTGCAGTGTGAACAAAATTTGAAGATCAAGGTGGTTTCGAATGTCCATTTGCAATTGACAATCAGCATCTGAAAACAAGAGTCAAACAAAATCCATGTTAATGTTTCACACAATGGATCTCGGCATTTCAACACTATGGGAAAATTGAAAGGTGAAGAAACTTGGTGGCAGTCAAAGATTTAAACATTTTGTAAGGTGTTTCATGCTTAATCAGTGAAATATGAATTAACGATTTCTTGATTGAATTATGATGAGAAATGTATCCTTTAACATTTTTAAACAATTGACTCTGTGGTTTGATGATGGATGGACAGAAACACTTTCAAAAACCAAAATTGTGCCAACAGAAGATTATGGTGGCTGTCTGGATGTCTGCCATTGGCATTATCTATTACAGTTCTCTAGAATCTCATCAGAAGATCACCACCAAAAGTTTACTGCCAGCAACTGGATGAAATTCATTCAGTTTAGCAAAATGTAAATATCACTGCTTAATCAACAAAGTCTAAATCTGCTTGATGACCAGCGGTTGGCCACAGGATGACACTGCAGAAGTTCAGCAACTTGGGATATGAGACTTAGCATCCCCCTCGTATTCTCTTGATCTTTCACTCACTGACTACTACTTTTTAAAGCAAGAGAACATTCCGCTGCAAAAAAAAATTGCAGAAACTCCATTAAAATATTTCTTGATGTTCAAACCAATAGAATTTTATGATAAAGGCATTTTTAATCATTTCACCCCAAGCAAGGTGATAAAGCCACTAAGATGCAAGGGATTACTGAATGTAAGAGAAGATGAGAAAAATATTCAAGATTACTATTTTGAATGACTTAACACTGATAAATACATTAATTCAGGAACAAAAGTTGATCTAAATATTGGATATTACATTCTGAACAACCTAATATAGATATGTCCCCAGCAGTGGAAGTGTTAAATAACAAAGAACAGTTACTACACATGAATCTGTAATAAACACAACAGTAATTTTCATGCACTCAAACATGTGCACCTTGATCAAATACTTCTGTTTATATAGACTCTATATTTGGCCTAGGTAAATGATTGGAATTCTTATTTGAACATGGCACGAAATTGAAGACTGGAACATTTGGTTAAATTTCCATTCTTCCATTGCTTATTGTTCTTTGGTATTATTTATTTGGCAGTGTCCACATCTTAGAATTGCACTCTTTTACATTCCCTCAGTCATGTGCACGTGTTACTTAGTCATTCTGCCGTTGTGTTCACATCTGCATTTGGTATGACCTCCATTCGCATTGGTCTTCACGCTTGAATACTCAGCATATTTGCTGAAGGTTCTTTGTTTTGCATATTTCAATTTTCTTGGCTCCACATCCAAACTTACTAGCGAACATGACTGGGACGCTTGAGAATTCATTGAACCAATGTTCAAAGGTCAAGGAATTTCTTATCCAGTAAGAAACTATGGTCATTTGTGTGATTTCTTCCATCTTTACACATTTGGATATATGAAGAAAGTAATGACATTATATATGCCTTAAATAGTTTATATATATATATATATATATACACACACACACACACACACACACACACAATACAGTTTAAAATTTTGAGGACATCCCTGTTATTTTTTTAAATTGGCCCACAAGTAGTTGATTTGTACTTTAAATAAAAGAAAATTATTATACATGATAAAAAGAAAAGTGAGACATGATTTTTTTTTTATTAGAAATTTTGACAAAAAGAAAAAAAAAAACATTTTATGATATTTTGCTCTCGTCAAAATATCCTCCTTTAGCCTTGATTACTGCAGCACAAATTTTTGGCATTCATTGCAAAAGTTTCTCAAAGTATAAGTTTGGTAATTGATACTATTCTTTTTTTTTCTTCAATGATTCTAAGAGTGCTTTTCCAGTTCATCTCATTTTAATTCTGGGAATTGCTTCAAATTTCTGAGCTGTAGTGTGTGTGTGTGTGTGTGTGTGTGTATATATTATATATTCTGTTTGAGTTATTGTAATAGATACAATCTATTTCAGTAAATACTCTGTTTATAATACTGTTTATTTAAAAATGCAAAGCATTTACTTGTATCTATTAAAATATCATATAAACAGAAAATATATTAAATAAATGTTGGACTGAATCCATTTCATAATATGTGGTCAGTGTTTGGGAACAGATATGATCATTTGGGAAAGATCATCAAAGATCTTTTGTTTATAAACAGTAATTTGGACTTTACTAACCAACTATTTTCTCTGTAGCTGAGTGATATAGCACATCAGATCAATTAACAATTCCGTATAGAACACAGGTTCAATTCCTGTCTAAAAATGCATATTTTCTCCAAAATTTCTCAAACATTCAGGCAGGTAAATTTGAATAATACTGTTTAGTTAAAAACAGCATTTACTTAAATAAATTGTATTTATTAGAATAACATATAAACAGAAAATATATTAAATAATTTTTGGACTTAATCCATTTCATATAATATATATATATGTATATATATATATATATATACACATATACACTGACATATGAAGAAAGTAATGGCATTCTGGAGTAATTTATTTAACAATATTGAGTGAATTGAAAATGAAAAAAAAAAAAAAGATACATTTTGAAGTACATTAAGCAGAGAACATAAAAGATAGAAAAATTTAGGATGAAGATAAATTGATGCTTAAGATGAATGATGTTACTTTATTTTGTTTTCTCAACACCTGTGGGTGTATAGATGGTATAATGGATAATGGCTTTGAATTAGAAATCAGTTTAAATTCTGGTTGGGTTCATTATATTCACATATGCACAAATACCCATGGGAAAGGTAAGAATCTATCTCCTCCATTCAACTATGGGTTATATAATAGGACTTGTAATCAGTGTGTCAGCTTTAAATAACCAACAAAGGATTGATAAGCCATAAAAAACAAATCAATCAATTTCAACTTTTGGATACTTAAAATTTTATTTTATATTTTCCACTGTGATATATGCAAAAGAAAACTGATTATTTGCAAATATGAAATATTTATTTCCTTTCAAAAGATTTTCACTATAAGAGTAAATATACAGGCATACATAAATGTTGTCCTAAAACTTAACAAAAAAAGAAAATCATGACTTTCATACTTGATCTTTTTCGAAATATGGTTTTATTTATGAAATTAATAAAGGAAATATTCATTAATGCAAATTTTGATTGACAATAATTGGTTGTCAGCAGATTTAACTGATATTTTCAGATTTCCAAAAGAACTTGTTAAATTCGTACCATTTCATGTCAACCTTTTAAATCTCGTTTTCATCTGAAGTCAAATGATCTGATAAAATATGAATTAAACTTTTCGATGACAAAGTTCCAGAATTGCATGGCAATTGCATGTAGTTGATTGTGGCAATAATATCTTAAATCACCCAAAGCTTGCTAATATTGTGAGGTATCATTGCGTTAGTGATAATGAACTTGAAACCTTTAACAGTTCTGACAGAACCTGTTGAGATATAATATGTATAAAAGATATCTTGTATAACAAATATATCTGTTAGTTTGTTAGTATACCAGAAGAATATTATGAAGTATCCATCACAGAATTCCTGAGCTCGGATAAGATTTCAAAAGAAAACAAAAAGGAGAAATCTGCCACTAAAATTCAGAAAATGTTCAGGGTCAACTATCGCTAAAATCTCAATGCTCAGAAAGACTCTTGGGCAAAAGTCTACAGTTGGGGCTGTAATTCGCATGTGCAAAAATGAAAGTTTGCTAGAACTTAACTTTTTTAAAGAAATCAAAAAAAATTTAATTGCAGAATAAAGAGCTTAGGAAGATTGTTGCTGTAATATGATATTGATATCCAAAAATTGTTCTGATTTGGAGATGTCATAAAACCAGCTGTAGGAAAAAATATCTTTCAGAAAAGAATCATTTTTCTTCATACTCAAACAATTGAGTATAGCTGGATCCATCCAAAGTGTTTTCTCAGAAAAAAAGCCAACAAGCATCTGCATGAATGGGAATATGCATCTGAATATATATTTCAAGAAAAATCAAAAAATGTATTTGGAAATATACTAAAAACTAATGATATATATATATATATATATATATATATATATATATCTGCATTTTGTGTGTGCAGACTATTGTTCCAATTCTAGACTTTTAGAAGCACTTCTCTTGAAGTTATTCTTTGGGCATATATAAAGCATGTATTTCTTTAAACATGTAAATTATTGTAGTTGTATTAAAAGGAATCCACAAATCAGGCCATCTTGTCCATGTAGGAAAGTAGCCTTTTGTCAAGTATGCAAATCTTCAATGCAAAAATTGTGTTCTACAAAATGAGTGCTGGATCAAACTTATGCAAAGAACTTCATGTTGCACTGACGTAAATAAAAAGATGTTTCTACCAAGCATTAACAATATTTTAGGTCTCCCTTCTTCTAGACTACAAGATTCCTGGCTTCTTGTGTCACATTGTCAGAATTGGATTGCACTTAGACATGGATTCTATCCTAAGCCACTGCTTAGAACACTTTGACATTCTTTCATCACAATCATTTGACCCAAGAGGTTGCAAATGAATGTCCTGTACAAACCAGCAGGACTAGAACTGCATGTAACATCATCATTATAAAAAAAAAAAAGAAAAGTAATTCATCAACTGAAGTGTGACAAAGTTGCAGATGTTAATTAGATCCCTTGAGAATGAAAATGGCTGTTTTTGTTGTTATAGAAATCTCGATAAAGCTCTTGTCAGCAGCTGAGAGTAAACTGTCAGAACTTTAAAGAGGCAATCAGCATAACTCTTTCGAAAAATAAAAAGGAATTTGGATAAACTACAAATTAGCAGGTTATTGCCCTGTTTTCTATGGTAGTCAAAATCCTTGCAAAGGTTCTTCTATTAAAAAAACAAAACTAACATCAACTGTTTTCACAGAATACCCTCCTGAGAACGAGTTTGGTTTTGGTAATAATCAAAGCACAATTGACACAGATTTTGCCTTAAGACACAAGAAGAAAAATTATAAGGAACAAAAAGTACTGTATGTCACTTTGGTTGAAGAAAACATTTGACATAGTAGATTAAGACATTAGACAAGCTTGTTTGACACTGAAATTTCTTAGCATAATGGTTTGTTTCAATAAGGTGCAACTTGATCAAGTCAAATATGGAAATTATTTTTTTGACTAATGTTCACCCAATACAAGGCCCAAGAGCCACTCAAAGCAGAGAGTTATTGAATAATATATGAGCATAAGAGTAACAGGTAAGTGCAGCTTAAGACATGGAGATAATGGTTAATTCTAGACTTGAAGAGGATAAGATTGTGGTGATTAGGAAAACACCCTCTTGGGAGTTTATTCCACAAAGTAGCAGGAAGAAGCTGTTTGAGTGGAACTTACTTACTGATGGAATACAGAGGGAATTTTATCAAAGCTCTGGTAAATTTTAGACCACAAAGATCAAAAGTAAGGAATGTAGCTCATTGGTATGTTTACCATGGAAACAGCAATATATTAGCAAAATGTTTGTGATGTTTTATCTCTGAAAGGGATTGTAGGATATAATTGTGTAATCCCTTCCTTATTGCTAACACCATAAAGCAAATTTGCATATTCCCTGTTACACTATTGTCAGTATTCTTTTGGATGATAATACAATGGGCAAAAAAGCAGATTCATTGTGATGATAATGTGTTGACATGTATAATTGGACCAGAATAAAGACTACAGCGTTCCAGAGAGGTTTTGTATTTCATGCAGAAGGGAAAATGGCTTATCTCCTGGAACAAAACACGCTCATATTTGTCTTGCATGCAAGGTACTTGGAAGACAACGTGGCTGATCCAAAAGCTATAATTTAAGTAAAACATGATCTCATAGCTCAAAGAAATTGCAAGACAGATTTGTGGCTTATGTAAATTTCTGAGCTTCAGCCACTTGATAAAATGAGCATGAGTGGGAGAGGCTGATGAGTCAGATGGTCACACTTTGTGGACTTTTGCAGTATTCTTTCTGATTGTGATCATAAAAAGACAGAGTACAACTGGTACTCCAAATTCCTTATTTGTTTGAGATTGTTGTTGCACAAGTTGTTCACATTGTCACCTCCTCAACATATATGAAAGCTAGGGAAGAATTTTAGTTTGCAAATAAGTTTGGAGAAAGCTTCTTTGTCAGCTTGCACTTCAACAGCATTACTATTTGACTCTCAAGCTGATTGAATCAGCTTTAAACATCAAGATAGATGATTGGTAAAAGCTAACACAGGTAGGTTATACAGATTTATATGTGAAGCAAGAAGAGCATCAAGAAAAGAAAGTATGCAAAACCAGTTTGCTGTTTATTCTCTTTGGTGGCATTGAATCTTGGGTAAATTACTGATGCCACCTATGTTTCCTTAAATATCTTAATCAGCATTGCTTCAGCATTATATTATTGTGGACTAAAGTGACTTCATTACAAACACTGAAATCTTCAAAATTACCAAAGCCACTTGTATTGTAGTTATGCCACAAAGGCTTCATCGATGTGAGTCAGCCACGTGCTGAGGATGGAAGATAATAATTTACTCTA
Source organism: Acanthosepion pharaonis (assembly GCA_903632075.3). NCBI lineage: Eukaryota > Metazoa > Mollusca > Cephalopoda > Sepiida > Sepiidae > Acanthosepion > Acanthosepion pharaonis. Next base: position 2,194,489 of record CAHIKZ030003108.1, on the reverse strand, counting down.
AACTGTACTGTTGTGTCGGAAACCTACCACCCCTCTTGAAGATGAACTTGTCTGCATCTGTGAACAAAGACTTTAAATAGTGACATGTCAGTTGACATGGGGAAGACAGATAGACAGAGAAGTTCTTCGCTGAGCTAGTTATTGACTACTCAGGTGATTTCTGTACCTTTTTACCAACCTATTAAAACCCTTTTTATTGTTACGTGTTATTTGGCGTTTGTCTCTACTAACCCCAAATCAACATCATAACATGTACAATGGCTGGCAAAACTGTGGGAGTTTAAACAAAATACAATACCTCCTTACTCTAATTTCTTGTATCATAGCCTGTCAACATTGGGCAACACAAGCTAGTGACATGGGGAAAGGGTGATGGAAAAGACTTGCAGATGATCTTTACAAAGAAACTTGGATCTCCCCTTGCCTGCCTTTCATATGCAGTCTCTCTGGTAGAACTTGTCTGTTCCATGTTGACCTCATCAGCAGGTATAAAACTTGTAGTATGACTTTCTGATCCTGGTCAAGATTATAACACTTGTTTTCAAATGTAATAGTACTCAAGATACTGGCAACTTGGGCAGTTACCAGGGGTGTCCTCAAGGTACCATGTCATGTGTTTGGGATCTTTTAAAACTAAAGCTTATAAAAACATACTTGTGGTCATCCATGACACACAGATTAAATTCTTTGGCTATTTTGTCAATAGAAAATGATCTTGAAAAAAAGAGAGTTGTAGAAAGCACCATGAAAAGATTGGCAGATCTAAAAGCTAGAAAAATGTTTTAGGTAGGATAATGAAGGTTTTTCTTTAGCTTGTATTATGCTGTATATTGTAATAAACTCGTTATTCTAACTCTTCAGTTTTTCTCCTTGTGAAATTAAAAAATTTGTACTTGTAAGGACACTGGTAGTTCAGCAACCCTAGGGCTGTCACTGGTGATAGTATCTATCTTTTATATAATATGAAGTTTATCACATGACCCTGTTGATCATTAGCAGACTATACTGTCTCATTGACAATATTTCTCTTGGCAATATTAATTACTTGATAGTGTCCATCTTCAAGTAACAGACAAGAGGTTAAACTGAATTAAATGGTATCAGCAGCACAATTGGATTCAAACTTTTTCCAAGGGCATTTTTGTAAAGTGAAAAGAAATCTACCACAGCCAAAAATAAACTTTGTTTGCCAATTACATGTTCTGTGTTTATAAAAATTAGGTCAAATCTGTATGTCTGCCTTGGAAATGAGTTGCTCTCTCTATTCCAAGAAAATAGAGGGATTTAGTGAATGTAAAAATATTGGTGAAAGTACTTTTTGTTATAAAACACTGTGTCATTGAATATGCAACTAAAACTTAGTTTTCCATATGACGATCACTTGGAATTAATCACTTTAACAATAACAATGAGATTTTTATGCATTAATTAAAGGACAGTTTTCTTTGATTGCAGTTGGTCAGAAAGCTGATACTTGTAACTCGGTCTTTCAAAAATTTGAAGAATTGTGCTTTACTGCAGGAGAAGGACAGTTTAGACTATTTTAAATAAAGCATCTTTTAAATATATGTATGTAATACTTTCCTTAATAAACTTTATTATTATATTTATTCTTAATTTATTTTTCAGGTAAGACCATGAGTGTTATTTAAAGAATGTATACTTCTTGTGTTCAGGTAAGTGTGTGTGTGTGTGAAAATATATATATATATATATATATATATATCTGTGTTAGTGTCTGTTTTTCTATGTATGCTTTTATAAAAAGAAATGAAGGCTGCCAAATAGAAGATAATTTTCAGCTGAAAGATCTTTTGCAGGGTTATCACTGCGTCAATGCACAAAATTCAATCCTTCTGCAAAAAAAAAAACAAACTCTCAGGGCCGCATATTTATCTACCTAATCAGTGTATGACTTATCAACTTTTATATAATCAGCAGATAGGAACCACAGATGGAAATATATTGAACAATACAGAGTGTGTATGAATCTGTTATGAACATGTTTCTTAAACAACAATCTGACGTTCATAAAACAGAAATTGTTTTTGATTAAAATTTATGAAATTATCTCACTTTATATTCTATGGAAAATATGTGGAATTTTTTTTCTGAAGCTGTTAATGTTTATTTTATATAAAAAGATAATCTTAATGGCTTTATCCATATTTGGTTAATTCTACTTTAGTTGATATCAGTAAGAAACAAATATTTTTTAATAAATGTATCATGAACTATTTAAAGATTTGAAGAGGGGATAGAAAACACTACACCGAAATACGAAGACAGACTGAAATAGTGAAAGATGCCTTCCAAGATCTAAACAAAGTATTAAGAAACAGGAAGTTTTTTTTTGTTAGTGCTGCTATGTAATATCAATCCTCTTGTACAATTTCCTCAAAGATGAAGAAATTTGATCAATTGTGATTCTACAAAAGGATGTTGACAATACCATGATCAAAAAATATGAACAGCGTGAAGGTTTTAAGAAAAATGGAAATAAAAAGGATACATAGAATAATAAACAGTTGAAATTTCAATGACACATAATGAGGAAAGAGGGCTTGGAGAATTTGACACTCATAAAATATACTGAAGGCAAGAGAGACAGTGGAAAGCAGTGAGTAACCTACCTAATGAGATTGTGTAAATGGCTGACAAAACAGAGACTGGGTGGGACAGTGAAATTACAAACTTTGCTAAATACTTCAAAAGATAGAAGGTTGTGGAGAGCCATGATTGTCCATGTCCTAAAGGGACATTACATATAGAAGTATTTTTTTTTTTTTTTTTTTTTTTTGAGATGTTTAAGGATAGGAAGCAATCTAGTCAAGTGGTGACTATCTTTGTCTGATATTCCAAGTTTTGGATCCTGGAATAATCTTTATTTTAGGAGTTGAGTAAACAAAATTACCAAATCCTGAGTGACTTGTTTGCACTTAAATAAAAACTTGTAAAGTTAGATATAACTTTTAGCTTGAAGGATTCTTTGGCAGATTTATCATTGGTTGGCTGCACAAAATCTCAACCCCCCACACCCAGAGGACAATCATCATCCTCAGGGTGCAAACATATATCGGTGACTGCAGTTTTCCAGCAAGTACAGTTCAGCTCAGAAAAATTTTGTCTTGATTACTTTATCTCTAGTTTCATTTGACTTTTATCAAACAGATTTTCTCATGGACTTGGAAAATAAACCAATATTTTTCATTTCCCCAAGGTTTAAGCTAAAAAGAAAAAAAAATGGCTGAGATTGGGGAGTTTTATTACAGATTCTTATTTTAATACTTTTTTAAAGAGTTGTACAATAGTAACTATGACCAGAAATAATAATTTTGATTTTTCTTTCTCATGTTATGATTAATTAATCATATAAGATCTTGAACATAAAAAAAACAAAAAAACTATTAATTTTTATGAACATTAATAGGAAAATCCAGGTTGCCATGTAAATTTATTATAAATTGATCTTTCTGTGGAAGCCAAAACAAAATATGTTCACATGATGTGATTAATTAAAATGTCATCCTGGGTATGATGATAAACTACATCTGGCAGCAAATAGTAGTAGCACCTGTAAGGGTCCCAGCTTTGGGCAAATAGTGAACCCCCAAACAAAAATCAACAGTACATTTTTATAATAAAATGAGCTACTAGACATTTTTATAGCAAAATGACAATCAATGCAATGCAAAAAAATATAAATCTGATTTTAAAAAAAATATAATTTTAAAAGAAAATATAACCATAACTAACAGCAGTTTTGCTATTTAAAATAAATATTTTTGACTGATTGAATATAAATCTAGGCATTAAATGACCCAATAGGTTGATAAGCCATAAAACAAACAAACCGAAACAAATTAATTATAATGTAAAAAAAAAGTGCTAATGTGATAACAAAGTGGAAAAAGTTTTCATGTGTGATGTTTCACACTTTATTACTTCATCATACTAAAGTGAAGTTTACATTGATGCAACTACATATATGCTTGAAGGAAAGGGGGATGCTGAGAATTTTTTTTTTTTTTTTTACATATTTGTTTTCGGTTACATCACTAGATCATCCACAGTAAATTTATAGCCTGCTTCTTATAGCATTTCACCTTTGTTGACAGATCTTCTATTATCACAATGTTGGATACTTTGTAACAAAAGTGATAAAAATATAAACAAAAAGAAACTAAATAAAACCAGCTACTCTATATGCCCAAAATACATATGGTTATTAAAAATTGAATTTAAATTTATAATTCTCTGTTCCTTTTCTTTTATGTGCATGTGGAGTAGCATCAACATAAACGTCATTTTAATCTAGTGACGTTACGCAAAAGCTTTTTCCACTTTGGCATATATATATATATATATAAACAAAGAAAATGTCAAATGAAAAAAAAAACAACCAACCAGTCTTTGGTTTATTTATTAAGCTCAGAAGTTAATTATTAAGCTAGTGTTAATTCACTAAGAAAGTTCTTTTATCACTTGATCATCTACAGTAAATTTACATCCAGGTTTTCTTACATTTCACCTTTCCTGGCAGATCTAATATTATCACAATATGGGATATTTAATAACAAAAGGGATAAAAACGCAAAGAAATCTCAATATATGTATTAAAAAAAAAGAAATTTAATTCTTGGCACCCCCTCTTCTTTTTGTGCATTTGTAGTCACATGAAAATAATCATAAAAGTCCTAAAAGACGAAATGCATCTTATGAAAAATTTTCCACTTTGTCATAGGTTTTCCTGAAATTGTTCTTGATATATAAAAATTAATATATCATTTTCCCATAGTAATATATGAAAATATACTTATTAGACAGAAAAACAAGCATTCTAAATTGTGTGATACCCTTTTCAAAATGATAATGCCTTTGTTGTAAAATATGAATCACTTACAATTTTTTTATTGTAGGCCAGTTATTTATGAGAGAAATAATAACATTTTCTAAAATGCCTCGGGGTTCTTGATAGGATCCAGAGGCGGATATGCAATGTAGTTGGCCCTGCTCTGGTGTCTTGTCTACAGTCACTTTCTCACAGACGCGTCGTTGCCTCCCTCTGTCTGTTCTACAAATACTTCCATGGAAATTGTTTTGAGGAGCTGCATTCACTGGTTCCCAGACATCATGAGTTCAAGCGTCATACGAGGCTGGCATCCCGCTCTCACCCCTTCACTGTTGAAACTCCTAAATGTAGCCGTCTCTTCTACTCCAATAGCTTCATGTCTCGCACCTCTCGCCTGTGGAACTCCCTTCCCCATTTCTGTTTCCCTGTGAGCTATAATCTCCAGCTATTCAAGTGTAATGTCAATCGACATCTCCAGTTGCCTTGATCTATCCACTACCCTCATCCTTTCTTCTATCACTCCTATCTGATCTTGCTCTAAATTTTCTGTAACCCCTTGCATCCTAGTGGCTTCCCGCCTTACTTGGGGTGAAATGCTTAAAAAAAAAAGAAAAAAAAAGGTATTTGCTACAAAAAGGATAGAAAAATTCTTTAAAATGTAATTTAGTTAAAACTTGTTTAGTTTACACTTAGTGTGTTTGTAGTCTTCTTTTTAAGTAAATGTTTATTCAGACAGGCAGTTTGTAATTAAGTCAATATTACTTGGCATAAAATCAGAAAAATTTAAGGTTAAAGAACTTTATTAAAAAGTCTGTTGATAGTACAAGATAGTAATTTTTATTGAAAGCAAGTACTATTAAGTTTTAATGAAACTGTTTTGGGATCATGCTTAACCTGTATGTAATGAATTTTAAGAGTGTAAGACAAATTTTGGATAATCTGCATTATTTAAAAACTTTACTGAATGTATACAACAGCAAACTAATACTTGTAAAATTTAAAATCTGAATTACAGATGAAGCTTTTAAGAAAATATGTAATTCAAAGCAACTTTTTTCATTTACAAGTTGGTCTGGTATTTATCAAATTGACAATAACATGATTTACATTTATCAAGAATAGAGATAAGGGTATTATTCTGAGAATCTTCACAAACATTACTATTTGAGACACTTTACAGATAGAATTTAAACATTAGTTCTTCCTATAACAGGTTTAAAGACAGAAAGTGAAATGGTGGGATGAGAATGGTGAAGCTGGAAGGTTGGGAGAAGTTATGGGTACTGGAAAAATTATTTTAAAGAATATAAAAAAATGTAGTCAAGAACTTGTGAGGGGGGGGTATTCTTTTTTTTTTTTTCCTGTTTTCTTTCTAATCAAAAGGCTTTTTAAATTTCTCATGAAGAACATCAGACAAAAAAAAAAAAAAAACAAAACAAAAAAAACAGGCTGAAATGTTGTGTAAAAATGACATCAATTATACTAATATAAATTAGTTGAAATCCCAAATGAGAATAACTGATTGCAAAAAATAAAAAAAAACATCAAAAATATTGGGTGTGGAATGTGACGGAAATAAGATATAATGACTGCAAATGGGTGGCTCATTGGCTTATTACAGGAGCACGTTGTCTGATCACTACATTTAGTAGGAAAATGACAGCAGTCTTTCCATTATAGACATGTTCATACAAAGTCCATTCATTATCTCTGATAGGTGGAGGGAATAAAAAGCTGAATACTTCTGTTTCCTTTGTAAAATGAAAGGTTTAATAATGTCTCAAGCTTTCTTTTTTTTTTTTTTATCAAAAGACTTTTCTTTCTTTCTTTCTTATTTTTAATATAATGGGGTTGCTTCAAACCCCAAGTGACGTACATTCAATTTTATTTTTACTTTCCAAATATAAACATATTGAATCGTCCTGGGTAAGATGTTAAACTATATCCGTGTCCTGGGTAATACAATAAACTACATCCAGCACCAAGGCCTGTGATCAGGAGGTTTTGAGGAGCGTGGAACCACCTCTTAATTGCTGGTGTTCCCAGGTCCACCCTGAACCGGGTGGTAGCACCTGATAGGGTCCCATCTATGGGCAAATAGTTAACTATTACCAGCAATACTTTTTGAAAGAAATTATTACCGGAAACAGATTTTTGACAAAACAAAATATTACCAACAATAAAAAATTTTGTTGGTATTAAATAACTCATTGAAGTTGATATACCATAAAATAAACTAAGCCAAACATATTGAAATAAAAACATCTGTGATTGTATGTAATCATACATCTCAAATTGGAGCTCATACTAACACATAATATGGGTGGAAATTTGATTATGAGACACTGTTTGCTCAGATATTAATAAAACCAATGAAGAATATGCAATGTTATCAGACCTAAGCTGGCATCTCAACTTCAATCACTTTCCCGCTACTCTCTTCCCTGTGGCTACTGCATATATTTTCATGGTAATTGTCCTGATGAGCTTTCTTCTCAGGTGCCTCAACTTCACATTTTTAAGTGCAGTACTAGATTGGTAATTAGGTCTCATCATTTTACTGTTGAAATTGCTGGATGTAACTGTATATGCTAATAGCTTCTCTTGCACTGTACATTTTAATAGCTTCTCTTGCACTTCTCACATTTCTTGCTTTCCTGTCAACTATGATCTTTAAAAATTTTCATCTATCTTCTTGAATCTTGTTTTTTTATTAGCCTCAATAATGTTTTTTCTCGGGTTCTGTAACTTCATTGTGTCTCAGGAGCTTTATCACCTTGCTTGGGGTGAAATGAAACAAATATGTTGATTGTTTTGGTAAAATATTTCTGGAAAAGACAAGTCTTTAGAAATTAAAAAAAAAAAGAAAAATTTACCTATACTACTGTTGTTCACTCAATACAAAGTGCAAGAGTCACTTAAAGTTGACAGTAGATAACAGTTGACTGACCTGTGACTTGAAGAGGTTAAGATTGTGGTTATTTGTCCCAGAAGTAAGCAGTTCTTGGCAAGAAACTGAGTGGAGCTTCTTTCCTGTCAGTGAAATACAAAGAGAATGAGGATTATTTAATCCTGTATACATAGCATGGTGAGTCAGAGCTGTAAAAATATAGATAGAACCAAACCATATTGAAATGTATGGTATGTTTGCTGACCCTTTTTTATTTCTATTTTATGAAGACAAACTTTCAACTCGAGACTATAATCAGTCATGCAGCTATTCTGTACTATCTACAAAATTGGCTGGTTTTATTTTTTTTTAAATCAGTTTTATAGCCAACAAAGAAGCCGGTAAGGCTGCAAAGGCCTGGCTTTGAACTCTACTTATTGCTTGAAAATACAGCAATTGTTGGACCTTGTTTTGAACTCAGAAAAAAGATGCAGTTTCAAAAACAGAAAAAAAGAGACAAAGTAAAAGAAAATAAGAATAAACTGATCAAGGTAGCAACAATTGGAGCTTTTTCACTTAACACCAAGAACACTTTACTTCTATGTTTTACCAATATTATAGAATTCATTCAATTGTCAATCAGTGAATACACAGGGTAAAAGACAAGTTACTCCTCAAAGTGAGGGCCATTGGGCGGGGGGAATTGTGCCTGACTTCATGGTTAATAAAAAAAAAATCTAGTCCTCAAAAGAGTGATAAAATCACTGTTGAAAATGAAAGTTTTAGAGGCAATTAAAGGCAGGGCTTTTCCTATATGGAATATAGTGTTGGCCATAACTGAACATTATCTAGCCCTGAGCAAGAAACACTTTACAACAGAAGAAAGAATATGGAATATTGAGGCCATATTTCATCCAATTCAAGGAAACCATGGCTGTGAGTTTTGACTGTGCAAGAGAGTGAAGTTGATTGATGAGAAAGCTTTCAGTTTAATTCTTAATTGTTTGAATATTGATGACCAGGTGTTGTAAGTCATCATCTGTAGAAGAAGACAGGCTTGCTGCTGTGGGTAATAGCTGGAATTATCTGATTTATCTTTATTACCTGGAATTATCTGATTTTATCTTGCAATCAGGTATGAGGACCCCATAATGGTGGATAAGTTTTGAGAAGCATTGAAAAATGTCAAAATGAACAAAACTTGTTGATTACAATACCAGATCCAAGCACAAAGTATTTGTGTTGAAGAAGTTGGTTTTTGGTGAGAATAATGCAACCTAGACTATCATTACTCATTACTGTACCCAAGGCATATCAGGAAATGATCAATTCTGTTAAGTCAAAACATTAACAAGAAGCAGTGCAGGATGAACGGAATTCATTAAAAGGAAAATAGGAAACAATTCCTTTTGCAAAGAAGGTAGAATGGCTGTCGGTTGTAGTTGGATTTTCACTATTAAATCCAACAAAATAGCAAGAAACAATATAAGGCATGTTTTGTCATAAACAGATATTCACAAACCCCTAGCATTGATGATCAGGAGACATTTTTGCCTAACAGCATGCATTACGTCATATCAGTGTTAATGTGATTAACAAACTATTCAATAAAAAAAAAAAAAAGATAATTACTTTCCAAGAAGAGGCATGAGAACAAATACAGTTATATTGTCTCCTGCCTAAAGGATCCTGAACTCTTTCATATTTGTATGTGAGAAATATTTAGGGGTTTGCTATGTGATTGAAGATTGCCCAAGCATCATGCAGGCAGTTGCACTTCAATTTTTACTGTTATAAAGCTCTGTGTGTGTGTGTGTGTGTGTGTGTGTATATATATATATATATATACATGAATTATTCACACAAAAACTAATGCAAAATTAATGATTTAAATGGCGAGACATCCATCATCATGTAAACAATTCAAATAATATACAAAAAACCTCCAGAATCCGTTATGAATGAAATGACTCTTGTTTATATAAATTTCTGCCGTATTAGTTTTTAATTTTACTACAAGCTTTCGTCTGTTCCTACAAACATCTTCATGAACATAGAATAGATGTTGTTCTTGTTTTTTCTCTTAGTAATAAAACAACAACTCAAATTCATAGCATTGTATCCAAAATACATATTTTTTTGTCCTTATTGTTTTTGAGAAAAACAAGAATAACATCTTTCTATTTTGAAGATTTTTTAAAAACAGACGAAAGTTTGTATAAAAATAAGAACTAATACGGCACAAATTTTTAAACAAGGGTCATTTCATTCATAACGGATTCGGAGGATTTTGTATATTATTTGAATTGTTTATGGCGATGGATGTCTCACCATTTAAATCATTAACCTTGCATTAGTTTTTGTGTGAATAATTCATGTTTTTGTAAATTGATTGCACGTTTATCGTAATATATATATATATATATATATATATATATATATATATATATATGTTCACACAAACAGTTATATAATAGATGCGTGTGTATTCTTGTTTCCAGCAGTCCAGGCTTGTGGCCATATCATGTTGAAACACCGAAAAAAGTTAAGCAGCATTGAGTCTGGTCAGTACCTAGATGGGTAACCTCTTGGGAATACCTGGTGCTGTAAGCTTGGATGTTTGGGCATTGCAATGATTAAAGTCTCAGTATTGCAAATAGGAGAACCAAGTTCCAGTTTGGTTTATTAAATTCCCTTAGGCACAAATGCAGGTATTAGAAGGGTATGAGTCCACCACCCGCCAGCTATAGGGTAATTAGTAGGACTTGTATCACTAAATTATTATTACATCAAAACATTCTGGCAAAATATTTTCTAACTTTGATAACCTGCAAAAGGTTGATAATCCATGAAAAAAAACAATCACTCCACCAGTCCAGGCCTTCATATCTACGCCATGTACAATGAGTTATCGTATCTGCATTCCCTTCATATCCAAACAGTTTCTTTCCCAGAACTGTTGCAATGTGGAAAGGACTCCTGAGAGGATACTTCCCTAATCACTAAAATCTCTTCAAGTCTATGGTCAACCATTATCTATTCTCCATATTCTCATAATATACAACCTTTTCTTCTTCCATCTATAACTTTAGAATAACCTCATAACCCTTGAGTTCCTCTCTGGCTTTGTCTTGGGTGTGCAATCATAAAAATGAAAATGCTGGCCTTATTTGGCTGGCCTTCTATCAGAGTGAATATAACAACTCAGAACATAGTCGATACTACTTCTGATAATATCAGTGTTTCATTTATTCCATCGTCAAGCAAAGGCCACAAACTTTAATACCTCATCTAAGTTAATTTTAATCTAACTCCATGGCACTACCTACTTCCTAAATATTTCCAAAACCTATTTCTTTGTACGCTAAATATCATATGGTCTGATGTAGAACACTAGCCACTCCATTCTGAATGTAGAAAAATGGGTGGCTTGGTGATATTTGCTGTAATTGCTTCAGGCCTCAGTGTTCAAGCACAAGCCAGCAGACTTGTCCCAGTTGTTATAACACTGTCTTTTGATCAGCTTTTTGTATGACACTGTGCCATAATAAATTTTTTTAGTAATACCATGTTCCCATAGAAATACCTCCCACATACTGGTAAGAAATTAACTAAATGAAGACACCATTTCACTAATGTCTTACCATTATGTGGGAGGTATTTCTGCTGCATCCTATATATATGTGTATATGTAAAATATGTATGTATATAAATATATGTAATTTTTATATATATATATATATATATATATATATGTGTGTGTGTGTGCTACTTATCGGAAAGTGCTCAATATCAGTGATAGAGCTAGCATATTTAGTTGTATTGATGTAAGTTTGTGACCCTGGGTTTCACGATATTTGCGATCATCAGTTTTGTCTGACAATTGCAAATAGCATGAAACTCAAGGTCACAAACTCACATCAATCCAACTTATATATATATATATATATATAATTTTTGAATAAAATTATATTTGGTCTACTCTGTATTGTGCCCTCTTTTAAGAATAGTGTTTTTTGGTTATTGGAATTTATTCTGTATACACCAATCCTATACTTGGAGATATATATATATACACACACACACACACACACACACACACACATATCATCTTTCATAAATGTAGTCAGTATTTTCCATTGTCAGCAACTAATATTAAACAAAATTTCTACAGGTTTCATTCATTTGTAGTTTATCTTGACCAATAAGAGTGTACGATTTTGTTCCTCTCTGGCTTTTGTGCATGTTTATGCTGATACCAGAGAGAGTGTGTGCGGGCAGGTATCAATTAGCAATTGGCTGTAAACTGACATTATTAATTGCTATATCAAACCAGTCTGTCTGACCTTTAATAGACTTGTTGATCTGTTAGAACAAATAGTGACAATCCAATCAGTTTAAGATCAAGCAAATTTAATCAGTGTAAATTACTTAGAAACACAATGAGGTGACAAGATGAGTCAATATACACACACCACTGGGAAATACTTTGCCCTCGCATTATGTCAGTGGACAAAGCTGCAAGGTTTGTTGATACTTAAATTCAACAGATTTTGCAAGTATTAGACTTGACCATTAAGAAGGAAAAATTTGGTTTTAAATAAGAAGAAACAAAAGCCTGACTTGTTTGAGATTTGTCAACATCTTCTCATTAACATTTTTGCTGTTATCTTTAAACTCTCATCATGTCAGCTGTATTGCTGATCTGTGCAATAAGGTTCTAATGACTGATATAAAACCATGAAAAATGAAATCAATGAAGTGCCAAGATAATATACTGACCTCTAGGAGAGTGACTCGATGTGCCTTCTCTGGTTTATGTTCTCGGCAGACAAGAAATGGAAAGAATAAATTGAATTCATTGCTAGTACATCTGCCAAGAAAGTTGGTTCACTGTCTTGTACTGGACCATTTTTCTCTCCAGAATCTGTCTTACATATGTATAAGCCTACCATTTGCCCATGCTTAGAATATTGCTGCCACATATGGTCCAGTTCTCTTGCTATTTACATAGAGCTAATTGATAAAATCCAAAGAAGAATCAGCAATATTATTGTCCCTGTTTTGGCATCTCAGCTTCAGTCTCTTTCCTACCACCATAAAGTAACTTCTCTCTGCCTTTTCTATAAATATTTTCATGATAATTGTTCAGATGAGCTCTTTGCTATGATACGTAGATTTTATGAATTTAAGTGCAATTCTAGACTGGCAATGAGGTCTCATCAATTCACAGTTGATTCTATGCTAACAATTTCTTTTCTCACACTTCTCACTTGGGGTACTCTCTTCTGGCTCTAGGCTTTCCAGCCAACTTTAATCTGCAAAAATTTAAATACACTGTCAATCACAATCTACAGTCCTCCTGATTACTCGTCTATTGTTCTCACTCCTTAGTAATATTTTTGTTTTCTTCCAACTCTTCCACACCCAGTAACCCCTTGTGTCTTAGTGGCTTTACTACCTTGCTTGGGGGGGGGAATTGATTTTTTTTTTTTTTTTTTTAAAAAATGAAATCAATTTTTATTAGATGGTTGGACTGTAGATTATAGTGGGCTTCATCAAGTGGCCATTATATGGGCTATGATTTTAATGATGATAGCCATAGGGGAAACAGGCAGGCATAGTGTAGCAAGAGAAATTAGATGAAATTTGAAATAAAATTAATTATATTGCTGAAACTACAAACAATTAAGTAAAATAAAAATGGCTTAGGAAGGTTAATCTCTTTGGTTAAGTCCTTTGATGCCTATTTCCATTGTAATATTGGAAGGAAAGAAGGAAGGAGACTGATGCCATGATGAACAATCTTTTGAGAATGCGACCAACTGCTTGTTACTGGGAATTTTGCCAGTCTTACATTGTCTGAGGTTCATCTTGGCATTCTGTTTTTACACTTTGATTTAGATGGTAATGATGATTGGATGACTAATTTAAATTTTAAATGTATTTTTTACTTTGTGAATCAGATGTGGTGTATCAAGACATGTTCAGAAGACAAATTTTTTATTTGTAATTTTGCCATTGTGGTGATGGGTTTAATATAACATGAGTCTGAGGGAGATTTGTCGGATTTGAAGAAGAATATAACAAAATGATAACAACCACAATCTAAACAATGACTAGAATGAAACCAACAGACTCTGCAATGAAAGAAAAAAAATCAACTTAGAAAATCAGAGAATGGACCCGCTATAAACTTTTTAACCCCCCACTGGAAAAAAGGGAGAAAATCAGACTGCTTCGACGATTGTCAATCCAGGTAATGTTCAGGATATTTCAAACTGAACCCTTTCTTCAATATACAGGGGCAAATGTTCTCATTTCACTGTTCATGTCTCAGGATATCCTATCTTGTTCTTAAGGTCAAAAAACTAGTAGATTAAACTTGGTTTGTGAATTGGGTGATGAAATAATTATGAGTTCAATCTCTGGGCTGGGCAGTAAGCACTTGAACTCTGTGGGAACAGGGTTGGTAATAAAAATAAGAACTAAACGAGATATCTCTAGAGATGGCCATGGACAGCAGGACAAGAAAAAAAAAAATAGTCTGCTTCTGTCAATTAAATGAAGTGTTCAGTGTGAATTTCCCTGCTGGTGATCTGGATAAATAAAGCACCTGTTAAAAGGATGTGTGGTTAGCAGCACACAAAGTAAAATTGGCAAGCAGAGTTCAAATTTCAACTGAATGACGCACTCATATTTGGACTAATGCCTTGAGAGAGATATTAACCCATCTCTTTTCTTCACAACTTTAGGTTAAATAGAAGTCAGCTGGACTTGAGCGAAGACCAATTTAGGAGAAAGACAACTCTGAATTCAAAAACTAAGGAGAAAACAATGAGAAACTACTGTACTGTCTTTCCCAAGAAACCTTTGTGGAGAGCCATGATCACCTACACCCAAAAAAGATGTGGCATATTAGATATATACTTGTTGTAAAAAAAAAAAAAATAAATCTTATACGCCTGTGTGCAAGTAGAACGAAGTCTGTAGAATTTGAAGCTTGCCATTCCAGTAACTCGATGAATTATTTTCTGATAACCAGTTTAGAGAAAGTGTCAAAGAGCCGAGAGAAAAGAATTTTGTAAGAAATACTTGGATATCTTTGCTTCTGCACTCTTTTTAATTAAAGTAAACAGATATTAAAAAAAAAAAATAAATTAGTAAGTGAATGTCTCACTGATTTGAACATCTCACCTGGAGGCTGGCAGGCAAGTAACATATCCATAATGCCAGCATTTTGGTGCTTGAACAGCATGGTGAAGTTAACTCACAAAATGCTAAAACAGAGCTCACAAATGCTACACTCATTCGATGCAGAGGGCAGTGGAGTGACACTTATAATAAGCAGAATATATGAAACAAACTTGTTAACCACAACTCCACAGTGAAAAGAGCCACTCAAGGTAGAGGGTTACAGAGTAAGAGGCAGAGATTATGTGGATATATAGGGAAGATAATACTTAACCCAAAATTCAAACAGGTTAAGATCGTAGTGATTGGGAAGCACCCTCTTAGGAGTTGATTCCACAATGTTGCAGTTAGTGGGACAACTGCTTTTCTTACTTGCTCAGCTCATGAGGTCATGACCTTTGTCACTCTGTATGTGACTTCATTTGATGTACAAAAAGTTTATCATTCCACTGAAGGTGACTCTGATCCCTGAACAATATGTTTGAATTTCATAGTTGTGTTGTCATAACCTGCTATAACAACACACGACAATTGAGCAGGTTTTGAAAAAGAATACCGTGGAAAGAGAAGTAATGTTAATAATCATTTAACCTTTAGCACTCTGCATTAAGATTAAATAAAAATCCATGTTGACCAAATTTTGGGCATTGCCCGTCTCCTTAGATTCTTTTTAGTTTTTAAGCAAAGAAAAATAATAAAGGAACCAGATTAGATTTTAGAATATTTGATCTAAACTGGATGAAAACTTACTCTGTTTGATGAACCTGTCTGTTCCATGCCGAATGTTTGCAGCTCAGCACCTGTAATAAGTTGGTCAATGCAGGTGTTTAGAAAATGTTGTTGATCAATACCAGAGCTTGGAACATTTGCTGTGGAAATGAGTATTTTTATGCTTATAAAATCAAGATCAATGAAAATATATCTCCCCCTCTTTTGGCCGTGTCTAGTAGGTGTGGTAGTAAACTAAATATGTTGTGTTTCTTCGTTGATAATAATTATTTTTAGTAACACTTATGGATATATGGTATATTGATGTATTGCTTTCTCAGTTTTTTTTTCTGTGATATCATTTTTATTGTAAGAAATGGAATAACCCAAACTTCATTGAATTTATAATCAATTTATTTCTCCATCCCCCACCCATCTCTTCAGTACAGTTTTTTCTTGTTCTGTACAAACACCTGCATTGCATTCATAGTGTTTTTCTGTTGCAGACTTTCTTTGATACAGGTGTTTTTACAGATGTCCAATGCTAACATTAGCTTTCAGAAATCTTAGATTGCTAATATTGAATTTTTTTTGTTCTTTACACTGATGTGCCAAAAGTCAATGAACAGCAGTACATAAACTTGGCACCACCATTTCTTAGAATCATGAAATAAATAGATCTATATCAGTCATGCTCTCTGACATGGTTAGTCAATATGAATGCCACCCAAGTTGGATAACAGATCAAATGTGACATTTGCTATCCCTCAACCTATGGTGTCAGGTGTGTACCATAAATATAGGATGCGATGGGTAAATTGTCGTCTAAATTACACAAAAATGAAAATAACACTGACATCTCATTTTAACAGATATATTTACCAAAATTGCATAAAAATATCTTGAAATACTAAAGAGTAAATTTATTCAATGAAATTGCCTTTAGCTTCAACCATGGCCACCAGATGACTTTGGAAACTTCTGCAACTCTTCTGGATGGTCACCTTGTTTAAGTTGGTGAATGCTGCCATAATCCTTGACTTCAGTTCATCTTTGGTTTTTACAAGGAGTTTTGTTGGTCTCTCACTCAACTGTGCTCCATACATAATAATCAAGTGGGTTGCAGTCTGGGGAGTTAGGTGGCCAAATGTAAGGGGTGATATGGTTGCAGAAATTGTCTGACAGCCATGACTGGGTTCTCCTGCTTGTGTGGTATGGTGCAAAATCCCGTTTCCAAACACAGGGTCTTCCAGTAGCCATCCTTTTGACCCAGGACAGCACTACCTCCTTGAGGTACTTGATATAGGCCTCTGTGTTGAGTTTGAGGCACTGTAGGGAGATGAATGGAGGTATAATGTTATCATCACTAGTGATCACTCCGGACATGATGTTGATTGGATATTTGGTTTTTATCACTCTCTGTATATCTTTTGGGGACAAAGCAAGCCAATGATTATTCTGAAAATAAAAATGCCAAACAGTACTGCATGCCATTTCCAAATTTGAAGAGTGAATAGTAACCTTGTGCTCTTTTTCTCACAGATGTTACCCAACTGACCTTACTATACTCTGCAGTTGACAAAATCAAAAACAATGCACATACACAATATTAAAAACATAAAAAACTGTATTTGAATGAAAGCATTACTATCCACTATAAACAGCACAGTGGATGATCAAAAATCTTCAATGATTGTGACCAGAGGTTCAAATTCCCAACATAGCTTGCTTTTGATTTTTCTATATAAAAAAAAATCATCATTATGAAAAAATAATCACTGATTTATAAATTAATCATTTTTATGCCTCATTTAAATATTGTTTCAAATTAAATACTCTCAGCTTAAATATTACATTTTTTTGTATCTTTTTACAGTTGAAAATATCTTTATAACTGATATTGTTGATTTGTTTTCAATAAACATTAAAAAAATATTAGAAAATATTCTGGAACTGTGGACTAGAACTGTAATTTTTATTCATTTGTATATTTTTCAAGTTTTTAATTATTTTTTATTGAATTTTTTTTTTTTTCAGAATAAAATTCATAAAATCTAAAAATATTTTCTGGTTTTAAATAACCTGCAAAATGTTGATAAACCATAAAAAATCAATCAAAAAACTATCAGTCCTATTCTACCATTTATTTCTCACTGAATTTGTTGACATGTTACATGTTACACAAATGTACTGATTGTACTAGTGACAAATTGTAGACAAGTTAAAAATAACATCCTGGGTATGACAATAAACTACGTCCAACAGCAAAACCTCTGATCAGGTGGTTTTGAGGAGTGTGGAGCCACTTCTTAATTGCTGGTGTTCCCAGGTCCACTCTGACCTGGGGTGGTAGCACCTGTTGTGGTTCCAGCTATGGGTAGATAGTTAGCCCCCAAGCTGGAGTTGGGACACTGTGAAAGTGTAAAAATAGGTTTTAATACCAGAAATACTTTGTAAAAAAGTTATTACCAGCAATACACTTCTGGAAAAAAAAATTACTAGCAATACATTTTTGAAGAAAAATTATTACCTGAAATAGATTTTTGAAGAGAATATTATATTACCAGCAATAAAAATTGTTGGCATTAAATAACCTATTGAGGTTAGTATACCATAAACCAAACCAAACCAAACAAAAAAGTATAAATATTTAATAGGTAAACAGTGTAGCAAGTAAAATATTTTAGGTTGATAAAAAAAATCAACATCTTTATCAACTGTCATATTTCTTTTCTTTTTTTTAATGTGTCAAATTTGGTTTTCTTTTCAACTGATAGTTCTTTAATTGGTTTAATGTTTCTTGACTTCAGACTTTAAAGACCACTCTGTTAGAAACGGTTTTCAGTTTTTCTTTCTTTTTTGTAGCTTTTTTCTGATACTCATATGTTTATTTTCTATTAAGTGTAACAGTATACATTGTGAGTGATATGAAATAGGCAAAAAAATGGTTGTTTTTACTTGGGGAATTTTAAGAGATTAAATAACAGGAAGCTCAAATTGAAAATGAAAAAAAAAACTTTGACTGATGACATAAACAGCTGCAGTTATGTTCAAAAACAAAACAGGCTGTATCTCTTGATTTACTTAAATATACAAAATATTGTAGCTTTCAAAAATGCTTCATTAGTCCTGTCTATTGTACCTGAGGTTTTACCTTTCTGAAAATTAAAAACAATATATGCTGAAAATTTCAGTTTCTTCTATTGTTAGAATCAAGAAAGAAAAACATGACAATTTAAACAAATTTTTGAAAAGAAATAAAGGTACCATGGATGAATGCTTCTTAAAACAGATCTCGATTCTTCTCACTCCTTGGAGAAAGCCCACCCTGAATGATCATGCTTTCAGGAATGTAACCATACAAACCATTCTTGGCCAATTGCGAGTTGGTGAGGCTATTTAACCCATTTTTGGAGGTTTTTGAAAATAGTTGTGCTTCTCTGAGACCAGTTTAAAACCCAAGGTTACAAGACCAAAGTCTTTCTTGGTATTTATCCATAGCTGGGGGAGAAGAAATAACTGGTTGATTCATACCATTCTCAATGGTATTTGCATGTAAGTCAATGTACAAACTGAACTAGAATTCAAACTCAGCTCTCCAATTTCTCAAACCAAGCCACTATTCATTATTCTTTTCTTACATACACATCAAAATGACAGCAATACAATGAATAGATTCAGAATACAACGAGAAGTGGTCATTTTGAGTGATGTTTAAATAGCCCTAATGCTACCTAATGGCAAAATATAATCAAGTTTTTGGCCAATCTTCCAATCTTATAGATTTAATGTTTGTATTTTATATTAATACATTAAGATCAGTTTAACATATCTTAAATTTAAACCATATTCTGTTGCAAATTAGTGACAGCTCTCCTTGAGACAATCTTATAAGTATATTGAATATACAAGAACACCTTTTAAAAGTAATTATTAAACAGTTTGAAGAACTCAATCCCAATACTTGCCTCTAGAAATTGTTGTCTTTGACAATTTTTGCCATGATGAAAGGAGAGAGAGAGACATTATTTCTTTTTTGTGTATTTATTGACAGTTTTATCAAATTCCAAGCATATATACAGTGTTGTCTGAGTTATTTTTTTCAAGTATCAGTCAGTGGTTATGGTTTGGTAGAATGGAAGAAAATGTTGTTGCATATACATAACCACAGTATATTTCTTGTGTTACTTCATGCATTTTTAATACAAAAACTATTTCCTTTGAGGACATAAATATTCCCAAGTCCAAAAGAAAGAAATACACATGACGACAGCCAAAGAGTAAATAAGAACCATTCAGAATTCGGGCGTTGTCTGTCTGTTCTTGCATACATGATAGACATTTGGAACTGCTGTCTGAAATTGAAATGTTTTAACTTTGTTGTTATATGTAAAACATATTCCATAAAGAATAAACATCTTATTTCTTCTTTTTGTTCTATATATTTTGTTTTGGTCTCCAAGTTAAAAGAATCTCATCCATTATTTCTTAAGGTAATGATTCAAAGACAGAACATGCAGTAAAGATTTTATGTACTTATGGACTATTTTGACTTTCAAAACAAACACTTGATCTAAAAAAAAACTTCAATGTTTTTATTTCCCAAATATGATTGATAAAGTGATTCAATTTTTACAGCTTAGTTAAAGTCAGAAAATATTTTAGATTGTAAGATGAAAATGATTTAGTGATTACTAATTAACCCATGGCTGGGAGGGAAGTGAATTCATACCTTTCCCAAGGGTGTTTGCATGTAAGTGAATATAACAAGCCAAATAGAATAGGACCTTGACTCTCCAACTTCCAATTCTGAGCTGTTAACCATTACACCAACTGGACATCCAAACTTACAGCATCTGGCATTTCCTAGTGGTCACCCATCTAGGTACTGACCAGGCTCAATGTTCCTTAACTTCAGTGATCATATGGGGACTGGCATTTCAATGTGATATGGCCATAAGCCAGTTATAAAGTAGATATTATAATGGTAAACCTTTTATATCTTTACTGAACATTATTTTCTGTCAAATATGAAAATATCTGTAATGCAAAGTTTAGTAATTTATAAATGCAGTTGAATATTAATTGTATATTTGATGAATAAATCATTTTTATTACTAAGAGCTGTAAATTATTATTTTAACTTTAAGATTGTTTAGATGTTTATAATTTAACAAACTGAACATGCTTTGAATATTGCTTCTGGTGTTCCTGTTATATATTTAGAGATTCTTGATGAAATCCAAGGAAGAATCTGCAATGTTATTGGTCCTGACCTGGCATCTCACCTTCAGTCCCTTTACCTCTGCCATATAGCTTCTATCACACTTCTCGTTTGGGGAAATCTCTTTCAGTATCTTGCTTCCCAGTCAAAAATTTAAATGCAATGCCAATCATTATTTTCTGTCTTAATTTTTATTCCTTTATTGTCCTCTCTCCTTAATAGTAGTTTTTTTCATATTCTCTAAAACTCAGTAACTTTTTACATCCTAGTGGCTTTATTGCCTTGCTTGGGGTGAAATGTAAGAAAATATTTGTATTATTTTTCAGTTTAGAATCATGACTCTGGTCATAACTAAAAGAACTATTCAAAATGATTGATTTGAGCAGATAATGGCGTCAGCTCTTTGGTAAATAGCATTGGCATATGTATTTTAACTTTCACAATGGTATGGTAATGAATTATGCACTGAAGAGTCAAACTCACTACACTATTGATATCCTTTGGTCTAAAGCAAGTAATAAGGTACACAATGAGAATTAGTCAATATCTTAAACTAATTTGTTGGTAAATAGCTTATATTCAAAATTTTAAATAAAGGATTATTGAATAATTAAATTTTCGTGTTAAGTCTTTCACAATGTGGATGATCGTGGTTCTATAGTAGATGGATAGGAAAGAAATTTTTTAAAATGATATCAATTTTGATCTGGCTCAAGTATGTGTGGGGTTGTAGATATTCTGATAAAATATTTGTTTTCAGCCATCATGTGATGTAGAAACACTCATACCAGCATGCCATCTTTGTCTGATCTTTAGACAGTGTTACATACTTAGAGTTCATTATAGTGAAAGAGTCCAGTGCAGACAGTAGATATTGAAACAGTGCTTCTCATACAATCACCAAAGTTGAGCAATGTTGAGCCTGGTTAGTACCTAGATGGGTGACCACTTAGGAATGCCAGATACTGTAAACTTGAATATACAGGTGGTGTAATGGATAAGGACTCAGAATTGAAAATCAAAGAGCTGAGTTCCAATTCCAGTCAGGTTTGTTACATTATGCATAAATATAATGAGAAAAGAATGAATCCACCTCTTCTCCCTCCAGTTATGGGTTAATTAGTAGGATTATCAGTAGATCTTTATCATCTCCAAAGAATTCTTACAACCTAAAAAATATTTTCTATCTTTAAATAACATTCAAAAGGTTAAGCTGTAAAAAAAACGAAAACAAATCAATCTATCCTATAATCGTTTCTTAGCACAATCTGGACCACTTTACTCTTTATCATTCTTTTTTTATGTGTTAAGTCTTTCACAATGTGGATGATCATGATTCTTCACAACTTCCTATCCCTTGTTGCTCTGAGAAACCCTTTACCATTCATCTTTGTCCCTGTTTTGCCATCAATTTACTTAAATGTATTAAGTAGGTTACATGTTGTTTTCCCATCTTTTGTTCTCTGAGAATTGAGCCATCCAAACAAGAGACCCAGATTTGGTTGCATGTGGTGCAGTAAGCACCAGGAGTTATGTCCCTTTCTACAATTACCTGTTGAGAGAAGATATTCTACGAGTTTTTCATACAAACGATACTGGACAGGTATTAGCCAATAGTCAGTGTGGTGTCTGGAACTGAGAGAGCTATATAACACCAGCTTTTTCTCAGGGAAGCACTCTCAACATGTGGACGATTGGAGTTTTGGTGTTTACATTTATTTAGAAAACCAGACAGGACAAAAACACTTCCATCCTAATTATTTTATTTTTGCAATGTGTGTCCTTGCATTGTCATGCTGGAGAATGACACCTTTTTCTTTTATCAAAGCAGGACACTTTCAATGTACTGCTTCATTTATCCAATGAAGTTGCTGGGGATAATAATCACCTGCAGTGATAATCAATCAAAGTTCTAACTGTTTGTAATGGGTGACAATTTTCCTATTCCACCAGACATAAAGCAAGAACTTTTGTGGATGGACTCCTGATTTTGATATTGTCATTGGTTTCTCATTTTATGATAACCACTGTCTTTTTTATTTTTTGTTGACATGTAAAACCCATTTTTCATCACCTGTAATATGTAATGCCAATAAATCAGGTTTTAATACTTTGCTTAATTTCTGGAAAACCTCATTCACTATTCCTATATATGATTTCTGTTTCACATTTTTATTCCTCCATTGCTACATTACCGAGTTAAATTTTTCTACCTGCTTTATTTTGACATGTCAAATATAGGGATCTCCTTTCAAGCTGTCTCTTTTTCTTAGGATCATTTAGTTTGTCTTCCATTTAAGTCTTTTCTTCTTGCTTTCCATTACTACTTTAACCTTTAGCACTCTGCATTATTAATATTACTTCCTTTTCCTATGTATTCTTTTTCAAGACCTCTCAAATGCAGTAATGAAATTCAAACAAATTCAAATTAAGAGACATTTCCAATGACAGGATAAACTTTTTGTATAGCAAATGTAGTCACATAGTGATAACAGTTAAGAGTATTTTTGAGATTCTTTTTTGAGTCTGCCATCAACACAATGTCATCTACACATCTCATGATGTTAGGATTATATCTGCCAGTAATATATAATGGTAGGCTATTTAGTTCTCTTCAAATGGTCTCCCTAGATAGGTTGAATAAATCTGATGAGAAATCATATTTTTTTTTCTGTTCTTGTTTCTTCAATGAATTTGTTCTCTATCTAATTGTTCCCAGAAGTTAGGAATTACTTGAATATCACTCCTATTAAAATGAAACTTTTCTCATATTTGAATAAGGCTTTGTGCTGTATCTTGCCAAATTATTTTGTGCAATCTTTGAAATATAATTCTAGAACTTTCTGCATTTGTATTACTTAGTATTTTAGCATTCTGATCATAAAGATAGCATTTCTTGTTCCAGTGTCTTGAACAAAACCATGGTGGTAATTACTCATGTTTTAATATTAGTTTATCTTATTGTGATTATTTTTATCATACAACTTTCTTTGATCACAAAACCAAATGTGAGTTCTTGGAAGTTATTTGTTTATTTTCTATTTTTGTGCATTTTTCTCAAGATGAGTTTGACTCTGATCAATATTATGACAAAATAAAATTAGAGATTCACAACGAAAAAAACTGAAATACTTCTGATGAGCTGAATTGTTAAAATAGGTCAATACTAAAAATTGGGGAGATATGATATAGTTTAGTGCTTAAAATGTTGACCTAAGATCATGAAGTTTAAAGTTTAAATATGTCATAACTCATAATGGAGATATATTCATCTTAGCTTGTAATTCCCTAAATTACCTTTGGTTTCTCAGAGGTGGTATTTGTGGAAGTAAAATTATTCACTGTAAATATACATCATAAGGGTGGAGTGCAATGTAACTTGATTACATGTGATGTCATATGTACATAATACATTAAAATATAAAAAAAATAATGATGGTTCTGGTGAAATGGTGCTGAAATTATGGATATATGCTGAAAAAGACCACCCAGAGGGGAAAAAAAAAGAAGATACTTTATTTACAGCAAAATATTTTCAAAGCTGCTAGATTAAAAGGAAAATATTTGTTTTTTGTAATACATACCTACATATAAATGTGTGCACACATGTACTTACTTATTTCATTTACTGCCTGTGCCTTGTCATTTTGCTATATAAATGTGGGTATATATATATATATATATATATATATATATATATATATATATATGTGTGTGTGTGTGCTTGCTTTGAATATTACAGCCACATCTGGTCTGGTGCTCCTGTTATATATTTAGAGATTCTTGCTAAAAAGCAAATAATCTGCAATATTATTGGTCCTGACCTGGCATCTTGGCTTCAGTCACTTTTCGCCACTAATGTAACATAGTTTCCTTGTGCCTTTTCTATAAATACTTTCATAGTAATTGTTCTCATGACCTTTCCTCTGTGGTACCTGAATATAAGTGCAGTACTAGATTGGCAGCAAGGTTTCATATATTTACAGTCAAAATGGCTATATGTAACTGTAACATTTTCTACTCTCATGCTTCTTGATTGTGGAACTCTTTTCTGGCTTCTTGCTTCCCAGTCAAATTTGATCTTGACTTAAATACAGCGTCAATCATTATCTTCTGTCTTAATTCTTGTTTTTATTGTCCTTTCTCCTTAATAGTATATTTTTCTGTAACACTCAGTAACCTCTTGAATCTTAGTGGCTTTATTGTCTTGCCATGGTTGAAATGATTAAAAAAATGCACAAAACAATTTCAGTCTCTTAGTCTGAAATAAAACAAAAGATTAAGTGACACAAGTAAAAACAGGCACTAGGTTGATTCAATAGTGATTTTTTTTCTCATATTCACTAATACTCAGTAACACCCTGTGTCTTAGTGGCTTTATTGATTTGAATGGTATGAAATAATTGTACAGCCCTCACTGCAAGGAAAGGTTGAAAACTTCATAAGCTATCATTATATAAGGAATACATTAAAGAAATATCTTTCATTATAAGAGATGGTATCTTAAAAAGAATATAAGAGAATTAATGTACAAAATAATGCCAATATTTAAAAATATTTGCTACATTCTTTTCCAGTCTGGGATAGCTCTCTGTAATGATTTTACACATAATGTTACTTTAAATTAATTTGAATCTTAGCATTACAAAATGTTTGCAAATTGTGTATGTGTATGTATATATAATATTATATGAAAAGATTACTTAACTTAAATATCAATTTTATCCTGACTTCAAAGTTTCTTGGTAAGATTTCCAGTCTTCAGGGGTTGTGGTTTTAAATGGTATTACCAATTTTTTTCAGTTCTAATCCATAAAATTATTCTTTCAGATACCAAATATCTAAATAGTGATTTGGGTTTATGAGTCAGGCCAAGAAATTCTTGACACCCACCACCTCATATATATATATATATATATATATATATATACACACACAATTATAAGACATTAGCTAGAGGAAGACACCATTGCCACTAATGCTTTACAATTATGTGGGATGTATTTCTGGGAGATATTTCTGCTGCACCCTGTGTGTTTGTGTATATATATATATATATATATATATATATATATATATATATACACACAGAGAGATAGTATTATTATTATACATAAATGTGTTTGTGCGATTAGTTTCCTTGATCTCTTTGAGTGCCTAATTCATTTCTGCATTTGCAGAAACAACGTTGCCAGCTGTTGGTGCCACTTCATGCAAATACAAAATATCTTGCTTCCACCCCCACATGAACCTCAATTGCCCAACATTTATCTAATCTTCTTCGCTGCAAATGTAGATGCAAAAATTACCTATATTTATAATGCAGATATGTATCTGTGGTTTGAGTATCTGCAAAAATGTCTTTTTTAAACTTGTGCCTCCAAGTTCTCATCAGATCAAGGATGACACCCTGCTGTGCAGTTCTGTCCCCACAGGAAGAAAGTCGATTTATATGCATGGGTATTTTAATGATGTCTAAGTGATTGCACATTTAATTTGCAGGATGTTTGTTTGATAATCGAGAAAACGGTCTTCGTTTTCTAAAGAGAATTTTTTATTGTATTGTATGTCTTTGTGAGGAAAGGTTCATTTATGCATTTTGTGATATTCGTTAATGAGATTAGATAATATCGCTTTTAATCATGTGACCAAAAATCTACATGCTTAAACATCATCAGTAATAATCATTGGTCATATTTTTTTTATTGCTGCTGATGTTAAATACATCATCATCATCATCTCAGCAAACGTGGCTTTTTGTGCCCGCCAAGAAATAAAATGTCAAAAGGACACTGTTTTCCATGACACTGTTTTCCATGACACTGTTTTCCATGACACTGTTTTCCATGACACTGTTTTCCATGACACTGTTTTCCATGACACTGTTTTCCACTGTTTTCCATGACACTGTTTTCCATGACACTGTTTTCCATGACACTGTTTTCCATGACACTGTTTTCCATGACACTGTTTTCCATGACACTGTTTTCCATGACACTGTTTTCCATGACACTGTTTTCCATGACACTGTTTTCCATGACACTGTTTTCCATGACACTGTTTTCCATGACACTGTTTTCCATGACACTGTTTTCCATGACACTGTTTTCCATGACACTGTTTTATTTATCTACTGCTCGGCAATGATTGTTCTTTTAAAAAGTGATGATTAGAATTGTAATGAAACCTAGACATATGATGAAAATGAATTTGTGCATTTTTGTTTTTCAAAATTAGCAACAAAAATATTAAACACTATTAGATTGCTTATTTACGAGAAGAATTTTATATTCTATTGTATTAGGACAAAAGCAATATTTATCATTTATAAAGAGATAAATTTGAAAACCATTTTTTATTCATAGATAAATTGTCAATAAATTTATAAACATTTGCTACATTATTAAAATATGTAAACCAATTATAAGGAAACTATCCAAACCAATGCAGATTTGAAGAACTTTGTTATCATTTGATTGCTTACAGTAAACATCACCAGGTGTGAATATGGAAATGATAAATATAGTGAATGAAAGACAATTGGTGATTTATTCGTATCCTTGACAATAAGGAACTGGCTTTGAAGAAATTGAGTTTTTATCAACTGATTTTCTTTTATTCGTGCCTAAATATGGATTAAAGAGAATAAATATAACATCTAAAATAAAATAAAACAGCTATACAGCCTCAAAATTTACATTGTGAATTTTATATGAAATTTATACGAAAATTTCTTAGCTAATTCTTGATTTGAGTTTGTTCCTGTGTTGATTAGTAAAAAAAACAAACAAACAAAAAAAAACTTGTATTTACACAATTTAAACCTCATTTGATTTTAGTTAAAACAATTTGGTAAAGTCTTTGAAGTACAGTTTTGATGAAATAATTTCAGATACAGATACTAAATCCCTTCTTGGTTGATTTTGTTCAGCAGCATATCAACACCTCTATGGGTTATTTAATGCTGAAATATAAATATTTTAATGCAATTTTATGCCTTCAACTACAGATAATTAGTACGTACTAATGCTGAAACAAGTCCATAAAATAGGATGGGGTGTCTTGTCCATACACGCCAATCCTCTTCTTCATAGTGATGTCTTTTGGTTTTCGAAACAGGAGCCTGATGATAGCTATATGGTCACAACTTTTGAAAAATTCACACCTGAAACGCAAAATCATGGCTAAAATTTTTTTCTGAATTTCTGGGATGAGGAGTTATTATTTACACTAGACATGGGCAGTGGAGTGCCATAGATTATATAGAGTTCAGTTCAGAATTCCCAGTAGGTTTGATATACCCCTGATGAAGGCCAAAGGACAAAGCAGCTGAAATGTTACAATAACAAGAGGAAAATGCATGTAAATAGTGTACATTTATGTAAACATAAATATATTCCATGTATGGATGCACATAACTACTTATGTAATTTCATCTCCTTACACTCACTGGAATTGGATAAGAACAATAACTCTTCTGCTTTATATAAGCATGCAAATCTTGCCAATTTATCTAGTTGAAAGCCCTCTGTTGCTCAATTTTGAAAGGATTTTCATCTTGTTAGTTGCCCAAATTAACCCAGACTATTTTGAAAAGTAGCCCCAAATGTGTCACAAGTAAAATTTGAAACTTCGTGTTGAGCTTCCAAAAGTGTAGCCGAATCTGGTAAATGGTTTGGAAACATCAGTTAATGACAAGAACCTCAGTAGAAATTGTAACCATATATTTACTTCAACCTGTATGTAACCACAAATAAATTTTTATCCCCTGTTAAAACAGTGAAAACTTTCAAACTTAAGAATCAAGACATTCATAATATATGCTACTAAAAGTCCATTATTCTTACAACTGAAACCAAAGTATGAATTTTATTTTATTTTATTTTTTTTTTTGATGTTGGAATTTCTTTTCCTTCCTTTTCCCATCTCTCTGTCTTCTTTTTCTCTATCTCTCCTTTTTTTTTCCTTTTACTTCCTTTTCATTTCTCTCTCCCACTCTCTTTTTATTTTTGTCTCTCTCTCTCTTTTTATTTTTGTCTCTCTCTCTCTCTTTATTTTTGTCTCTCTCTCTCTCTTTATTTTTGTCTCTCTCTCTCTTTATTTTTTTGTCTCTCTCTCTCTTTATTTTTGTCTCTCTCTCTTTTTTTTTGTCTCTCTCTCTCTTTATTTTTGTCTCTCTCTCTTTATTTTTTGTCTCTCTCTCTCTCTCTTTTTTTTTTGTCTCTTTTCTCTCTCTTTTGTTTCTCTCTCTCTCTCTCTTATTTTTCTCTCTCTCTCTCTCTTATTTTTCTCTCTCTCTCTCTCTTTATTTTTCTCTCTCTCTCTCTTTTTTATTTTTCTCTCTCTCTCTCTCTTTTATTTTTCTCTCTCTCTCTCTCTTTTATTTTTCTCTCTCTCTCTCTTTTTTTTCTCTCTCTCTCTCTCTTTTTTTTTGTCTCTCTCTCTCTCTCTCTTTATTTTTATCTCTCTCTCTCTCTTTATTTTTTTTCTCTCTCTCTTTTATTTTTGTCTCTCTCTCTCTTTTTTTTCTCTCTCTCTCTCTTTTTTTGTCTCTCTCTCTCTTTTTTCTCTCTCTCTCTCTCTCTCTCTCTCTCTCTCTCTCTTTCTCTTTTTCTCTCTCTCTCTTTTTGTCTCTCTCTCTTTTTTCTCTCTCTCTCTCTTTTTCTCTCTCTCTCTCTTTTGTCTCTCTCTCTCTCTTTTGTCTCTCTCTCTTTTTTTCTCTCTCTCTCTTTTTGTCTCTTTCTTTTTGTCTCTTTCTTTTTTTCTCTCTCTCTTTTTGTCTCTTTATTTTTTCTCTCTCTTTTTTTTTTGTCTCTCTCTTTTTTGTTTTTATTTTTTGTCTCTCTTTATTTTTTGTCTCTCTCTATTTTTGTCTCTCTCTGAGTTCAGATACAGACATGTTTTTTTTTTTTTTTTTTTAAAAAAAACATCTTGTATTTACAAAACAGTTGGATTCCTGCTCATTGTTATTTGACAAGAAATTTGAAAAGCATTTGTATTTAATAGATAACATTTATCCCTTTTGTAAGGTTTGGTGTCCAAAATAATTTCCAATTCCACACTGCAGGAATGTTTTGCTTGAACTATATTTAATTGTTAGTTTGACATTAGAAACATAGTTGTAATATACAAACTGTTGTCAGCAACTGAATGTTTCTTTTTTACTTCTGCATTCATTAAGATTCTCTCTTCTTTCAATATGTTCCATTTTGTTGGAAAGAGTGCAAAACAGTGATGCAAACAAAGACATGAATAGAAAAAAAACAAATTCAGCTTTTGTCACATGTTTAAGGCTGAAGAAAAAAGAGAAACAGACGCTAATAAAAATCAAAGAATAATAAGAACAAAAATGGTAACCCAGAATTTCTTAATTGAATTAGACCAAATTGATTCTTGACTGTTTGACATGTCTCTTCTTGGATTCAAAGAAATGTTTTAATTGTATTTTGTTTTTGGAGCTGTTTCAGTTAAGAGTTTTTCAAAATGCATAATTCTGTTCTTGACTTAAAAATTTAAATATTATTTATTTTTATTTTTTTGCTCATTACTGTCAGACTGAGGAGGAGGAGAAGAATGAAGGAAGGTTTGGCTTGGACTTGTAGTCTTAGCATTTCTATTTGAGACTTCATGATTCTATAGGGTGTCCCAAGGAATTGTAGATGTCCTTCATTTGCTAATAACAGCTATTGTTATTACTCGAATTTTAATTACTTTGATCATAAAGAATAAGAAAATTCGAAAAGAAGGGAATTAGACATTTGTTTAAAGACACCAAGTGTGCCACAGATATTTTGGAACTAGTAGCATAAGCCTTGTCTTTAATATAACTTCAGAAAAAAAAAGTATTATTTGCATTTCTAGTTTTATATTGCAAATGCATACTTTAAAACTGACTCTCTTTACATTATGAGAATTTATATTTTAATATTGTAGTATTTACTTAGCTTCTTTCAGGTATAAGATGGTGAATGTTAATAAGCGCACAGGTAATGATGACACAGGTGAAAAAATAGGAAAAATGGCACAAGTAAAAGAATAGAAGAAAATGGCACGGGTGAAAAACAGATTCTTAAACAGCTTAAAGTTAAACACCAATAGCTGTTTAAAGCTATTTAAAGTTAAATTTCTAGTCAAAGGACAGTTGTTGTCTGTTTATTTCCTTCTGGCTCTCTGTTCAGGAACCATCAAGTAAACATAATTGATCTCAGTGGCTCTACCACAACCCCATCATGGAAGTCATATTAAGTAATAAAGGAAAAGAGAAGATTTGCTTCCAATGATACATATATACAAAAGAGATTATAAGATCGACTACTAACAGATGGAGATTTTTTTTTTTTTTTTTTTTACACTTGTGCCATTTTTACTAATGCCATTTTTACCGAAATTCATTTAAGATATATATGAAGGTCCTAGTCAGTATGCAAGTGAAATATATGAACAACAGTTACCAAAATTTGGAATCTTTCGTTGCACTGTGTACTAGATAAAATTTTAGTATTATTTACTAAAATTTGTCTTCTGTTATATTATTTCATTTATTAGTCATATGTTGATCTATATATGCACAATTACACTAAATTTTGATAAATGACAAGTAAAACTATGCAGGTAATGTAAGAATTTTATGTTGTTTGCTAGTGTTAGTGTCTGTAAAATTCATAAACAACGTTATTTTTATAAAGGGGAGATTTTTCATGTGATGAATTATTTCTAAGAGTTAAATTAAACTTATTGAATTTTTAATGACAATGGTATTTAGTAGGATCAAAAGCTTTTATATACTAACAGATTATTATAATTTTAATGGCCTTTTCATCTTGTTTGTAATTAGGATGCATCGGATCACAATAAAACAATGGTGTCTTTATTTTCGTTTATATCAAGTTGTTTGCTTATATTATTTTATCTAAATTTCTTTAAGGCTAACATACAATTTAAATACTAATATATTCCTCTAATATATATTTTCAAATATAACACATCAACAAAGAAAATCATTCACATGTATAAATATCAGTTAAAGATATAAATCAACTATAAAACATTTTATATTGCCTGAATTGGCTATTATAAAGTTGGTGTTTCAAGTCAGATTTTGTAATTGACATCTAGCAGTCAGTATTTTTAACACCTAGAAGGCATTCTCTGCTTAATAAAACAAGGAGAAAATGATTCCTGCAATGTGGATGTTGTCTTTTATATGCCATATTCCTTCAGGCTCTCCATTTCTTCCTGTCTCTTGTAATTCTCCATAAGTCTTTTTGTTATTTCTCCCAGACCCTGTTCTGTCATCCACTTTCTTAAGCCTGCTATGTCATGCTTTGCTTCCCCTTGTCCCTCTTTCCCTCTATCTGCTCTATGAGTATCAGATTTTCCAAGCCTCCCTTTCTCATTAAATATCCCATAAATTTCAGCTGCATCTCCCTGATGTTACCTTTTTGTTTGCATCCTCTCCAAAACGTCATCGTTGTTCACATGTTCTGTATCTTTAAAGAACAACATAACAAGGAAACAGCAATGTTTCAAAAGTAGTTTGTTCTGTCAACATCCTTCTCCTCTAAAATACTTTCACACTATTATTCTTACATCAGTGCATACTGATCTTACTTTTCAATAATTTGTATTAACGTTTCATTGCCAGTTTTACAACTCTATTTAGCTATTTATATTGCAATAAAAAACCAATTAATGTCTCCTCTCTTACGTTTACTTATATGCTCTTGTAGACAAGAAATTTATTTTATCACATTTAGCACAAGGCCATATTCAATTGAGCACTCAGTAAAGAACAAAATGGGTTACAAGAACTACATATTAACCAATTTTTAAAGAAAATATAAACTTAAAATTGTCCTGAGAAAGAAGTTTTTACAAAGTGACAAGCATTGGCCATAAGTTAAAATATTAATTCTATCTATAGCTATTATTCTAACATTTTTAATTGTATGATGGAAACTGAATGTTAAGCAATATTTCTTTTTATCTTCAATTATTGCTTTGTGACATGTCTGTCACGCCTCTTCTGTCTCACGCCTGTTAGTTTTTATTGAAACTTTAATGTTATTATTCACTAGAAATAATCAGCAATCACAAATGAAAAATAAACCCTCAGTGAGGTTTGAACTCAAATCCCTTTCACTTGGGAATCTTTTTTTTACCTTGACAGCACCCAACCAATAATGACACAAAGACTTCACTAATGATGTTTGCTAAAACTAGCCATATAGTTTTATTCTGAAAATTTTGATGAGTTAAACATTTTATTCTACCTTTTTGCTTATTAATAACACATCAGTGAATTTTAATAAACATCTTGCCCCAGTTGAGTTCTTTTCTCCCAAGTTCATCCTAAAAACAGAAAGTATTTAAGTCTATTATTTTCTGTATAGCTATATAGGCATTGTAGATTGCTAAAGTAATATCTTTATAGATTCCTGACCAGCTTTTCTTTTCAGCACTGCTTGCAACCCCCCGCCATCTCTTATCAAGGCCACATGAATGACCAGACAATGACCACTTCACATGTTCATTAAAATTACATGATACTTTCTGGGAACCTGTATTCAAGAAGTAACCATGACAACATTTCTATACTCTTCCTCATCCATTCTCTTTGTTATACCTGTAATCAGGTTTTGATCAGCTAAAAATTTGATCACTGAGTTTATATTTGTTTGAATTAACGCTTATTTGGTTTAAAAAAGAAAAGCCTTTTTATATCTTTTATCAATTATATAAAATTCATATATTTGTCCATACTTCTGACATGGTTACATGGTTCAGATTCTTAGCCTTATCTTTATTGTCATATTCACAACATTTCACCCATTGTACGCTCCAGCCTTCTTCAGATGTTACATGTTGGAATTTCGAACTGGACCCTTTATTTAGTCCACTGGAGGAGATTGTTCTAGTTCCACATGCCATGCCCTTTCTTGATATCTCAGTTTCAGTTGTTCCCCTTTAGTAACTCTCCAAGTTTCTCTTCACTTTTACTGTGGCCAGGTATTGAACTTAGAACTCTTTGGATCAAGTCACTGGATTACTTCAACCAATCCCCTGGGTTATGTATGTCACCTGAAGAAGGCTGGAGAATACAATGGTTGAAATGTGAATATGACAATAAAGATGAGGACAACAGTTTGAACAATACAAATAGTGTAAATAAATCCATAGTAATGTAACCAAATGAAGAATCTTTTGCTCAGGAGTAAATACAATGTATACTCATAAAAATCAGTCCTCCTAACTTTAGTGAAAGTGTCTAATTTATTTTTAATTCTATCCAAAAGATTACTATGATTTTCACATTCAGGTTTTGTATACAAAGGAAAAGATATTTTCTTGAGAGAGAATATATTTTTTCAAGACACAGCCTCATTTGTGATGAGGTACATGGTTATTTTGCAATTCCAAAACAAAACTGCTTTTCTATTAATCATCTGAGATACCTCTTTCTGCCTTCCATCAGCATGGCTGATGCTAACCCCCAGGAGAGTGACTTGTTAACTTTTTTGGGCTGACATTCTCAGCTGACATTGAAGTGGAAAAGTTTATATTGAATCCATTGCTAGGTCAGCTAGTAAGAAAGTCTGTTCACAATTGCCCAACAATTTTTCTCTCCATATCTATAAGTCTACTATTCCTTCATGTTTAAAAATACTGCTGGTCAGATGTTCCTGCTCTATATTTAGAGATCCTTCGATGAAATCCAAAGAAGAATCAGCAACTTTATTGGCCCTGGCCATCTCAGCTTAATTCACTTTCTCACCCTTGTAAAGTAGCTTTCTTGCACCTTTTCTAGAAATATTTTCATGGTAATTGTTTGGATGAGCTCTTCGCCATGGTACCTAGACTTTATGAATTTAGTCACGGTACCAGACTGGTGGAGAGGTCTCATCATTTTACAGTTGAAATGGCTAGATGTAAACATAAGTTCTATGCTAACAGTTTATTTTCTTGCACTTCCCACTTGTAGAACTCTCTTTCAGTTCCATGCTTTCCAGCCAAGTTTAATCTGCAAAAATTTAAATGTTAATTACCACTGTCTTCTTGATTACTCTTCTATTGTTTTTGCCTCTTAGTGATGTTTCTGTTTTCTAATTCTTCCTCACTCAGTAACCCCTTATGTTTTAATGGCTTTATACCTTGCTTGGGGCAAACTCAAAAAAAAAAAAAAAAAGATTAGAAAGAAGACAATTTAAAGTCCAAGGTTTAATACTAAGCTTTAATCTTCAAAATTTAATAATAAAAATAAGACCAAAAAATTTAACCACGTTAACAAAACAATGTCAGTTATGTCACTGTCACACAATAAGCAATCATCCCTATTTTGGTATCTTGAATGGTCATTGCAGGAATTGTGCATCTTTATACACCCAGAGTACTAGCCTGATTTTCAAGATGGACTTAAATGCTTCCAACTACCATGTTACTACTTCTTATCAGGAGTTCGAAGTGGATTCATGTCATTGATTCAAAGTGAATTTGGAGATCTGAATCTGCAGATACCACTTCCCATGCTATCAACTATTCAACATCTTCATTGATAAATACAAATTAGTATTTAAAGAAACATGTGGAATTTACCAAAAATATTTGTATCAATACATATATATGGACTTGAAAAAAATAAGTCGACATTATTAATTTCAGCAATACTACCACAAGTTTAATAGATTAATGTTTATAATTTTCAATAATAGAGGAGTACTTTATGGTAATGATAATATTAACTGTTTCCTTATTAATTAAAGGAGCAACCAGTACTAATTTCAGTTGAAATTTATAAAATGTTCATATTAAAATTATTTTTTCAGGAAAATAGGTTTCTCTTTCATTAACTGCTATCGCTCTTTCCAGTATTGATGGAGGCTTCCTTCCTACCCTTTTCTTTGAAGTAGTGTGGAATGGCAACATCTAGTTTGTCATTATTTTCTCTTTCAGATACATGTGTTATCCATTTTAGTTCTTTGCTGCTGTTGAAAGTCCTCAAGTAATATGTTTTCTTCTATTTGGTACCGTTCTTGGATGGCACTGTCTTGTCATCCACAAGATTCAAAGAAGAATGGTCCTCACTAAGACCTACAAGTTTCAATTGCCCAAAGGCATTTTTAACTATTGATTTGAGAAAGAGTTTGCATACAGCTGACAGTATTTAAGAACATGAGATTTTGTGTTAATGTTTTCATTTTGTAGCAACTTATGGTGTTGAGTAAAACTATGTCGAGAACATGCTTTGCTCATTTTCCTTATCGTCTATATTAAATTTAATACACTTTTCTATAACAGAAGACTACTTTGCTTACAGCTCAAAACTTAGTTGTTTTATAAAGTTAGTTTCTAAAAACTTTAGAATTTATGACCAGTTGTGAATTTTGACCTATCTTTTAGGAGCTTCCATGCAATTAACACATTAAATAATTGTCAGCATCATAATTGTAATTTTTTTTTTTTTTTTTTTTTTTTTTTTTTTAGCTCATTCTTCTTCACTTTGACAATGGCTCCCCCTTACCCCATTTCATCCAATTTGAGAACAAATTTTACAAAGCAATAGGTCACAGTTTGTTGCGAAGTGTGTCGATATTGACTTTGTTTCTGGTAAGTGTCTTGCTAGTTTGAGTTTACACCTGAAACAACAAAAATGAGGCTCTTAAGTTTTGTTTTTAAAATAGACTGCAAAAATGAGTGTGGCAAGGGCAATCATGGTGTTGTGGATACAATGGCTACATCTGTAGACTTGGCATCAGTTTGTATTGAACTGGAGACTGGCAGGAATGTAGTAGTAATATATAGGGTGGTGTGGTTGACACTCATGACAGTGTTACTCTGACATGTTCACAGGTCTCTGCTTATCTCAGAGATTAAGATAACCATTGATAAGTAATGAGTTTTCACTCTCTCATTGATTACCTGTTAGTATATCATTGTTGATCACACTTTGTGATTTGCAATCAGCAAGAGAAAAGATACTTGAAGGGATAATAGTCTGTAATTAGTTTATGAACCAAACTAGTGAAAAAAGGTATTGGTGTTAAGACATTATGGATTAAATAAAGTCTTTAAAAGGAAAACGAATATCAAATATGATTTTTTTTCAGTTTCTTTGAAACTTAAATAAATTCCTGCTGCTTGCAAGGTGTGTAATTAAAGTCTGAAAAAAGGTCTAATATTCAATCATTTCTCAAATTCAAGAGGTGCTATTTTTCTATTTTTTCTTTCTCCCAATAATTGTCATGACTGATTTCTACATCTATATTCAAGAAAGCTTCAATTCTCTTTGGTCAGTTGAGATTTGCTAAAAGAATTGGATCATAGTGACAGCAACATATAAAAAAGATCTTTATTCTGAGTTTATTTGAAAAGGTGTATACCAGTAACAGTAAAAACCATGCAAGGTTATTTTGATACCAGTGACAAAATAGCATATGGTAATGGTACTATCAATTGTTTCTTTATAATTCATTGATCTTGTAGCCAATAGTAATTTTAGTTCGATCTCTTGCTGATCGATGGGTCGTTAAGTTTTAAACAAACAGAAGTACTTTTAGTTGAAATTTATAAAAATTCTCCATCTTTAAAAAAAAACAAAAAAAAAACTTTAACAAAAATAGGTTTTTGTAGGTCAGTCTTTGTTATTACTTTCTCCATCATTGATGGGGGGTTCTTTACTAACCTTTTATTTGAAGTAGTGAGGAATATCAACATTTCATTATATCATTATTTTCTCTTTGAGTTACATGTGCTATCCATTTTAGTTGTTGCTGCTGCTGCAAGTCTTCAAGTGATGTGATTTCTGTTTTCTGGTACACTTCTTGATTTGTGATTTTGTAGCGTCAATCCACAAGGTTTGAAGGTTGGTTCTCACGAAGATCTAAAAGGTTCATTCACTCAAAGCCATTTTTAACCATTGGTCTGAGAGAGTGGTTATATACAGCTGGCAGTTTTGATGTTTCTATTATCTTTGAGACTATTATGAGTAACCAGAAATGAAAAGTGTATTTAAATTTGACCTTTATTTGATATTATTTTACTTTCATGAATGATATGTAAATTTTACTTAGATTGTTTCTTTTGCCATCCACTAAAAAGCAAAAATATCTTCTCAAAATGTTTGTCTGAAAATTCAAGTTTAGTTTTAAAAAAAAAAAAAAAAAGTGATTTTTATATAATGGGCATAAAACACATAATTTATTGTATAGTGTTTTTAAGCAAAAATTGATAGGAACACACACACATATATATATATATAAAATTAGGAGATCAGCCGATTTTGCTACCTTAGTTTCAACCTTTTGGTATTTTCAGGAGATTTCAGTCAATTGATTTTCTAACACTTTATTTTATTTTTTAAGAAAAAATACAAATTATCTGATTGTAAACTGGAAAATTTGGCAAAAAGCAAAACTACAACAATCACAGTAACACCTGCAAGCTTTGACAACAAGAAAAATTTAGCTATAATAACATTTCTAGACCAAAAAAGCCTTTTGAATCAGATCAGAAAATGACACATTGTATACATACTAAAACATTCCTTTTGCATTCATATGAAATGGGATGAAAAGAAAGTACGTATATTTCATTTTATCCCCCCCCACTGATGCATTTCCAATACACTTGCTTTTCCCCTCCTCCTCCTACAACTCACATTGTGCACTTATTCATTTATTTATTTATTTTTAAAAAATGTAACATTCATAAAATCTTCCCCCACCCCACTAAATAAAGCATCAGGCAATCAATTGCCTGAAATTGCCTGAAGATACCAAAAGGTTGAAACCAAGGTAGTGAAATAGATTGATCTCCTTATTTTCTATACTTAAAAGCTCTACATGTTAGTTTTATCTTTTTACATGTGTATTGAACACTTTTTTTCATACTACTGTTTCCTGGTTTAATTCAACTTTAACTTCCTTATTTTATATATATATATATATATATATATATATATATATATATATATATATAAACCCTTAGATATTTTTTTACTAGAATTCACTCAGTGCAGGGCTCGAGAGCCACTCAAGGTACAAAGTTACTTTTAAAATGGTAAAAATGAAAGAGGCAATGGTATTAAATGAGGATTACGAGAATTTGGAGGATCGAGGTGATTATGAGGTTCAAGTGATATTAAGAAATAAAATAAAGACTGAATTGATGATAATTCTAATTGGGTTGATGCAAAAGATTGCAGAAAGAAATCTTGTATCAATCTCATGTACCAGTTTCATTAGGCATAAACATTAAAAATGATCATCTTGGCACCAGCAATTCACACTGATAGCTTGTTTTCCCTGCCACTTGGAGAAATTTAAAAGTTCACTAAAAATGGAAAGAAAAAAAACAGAAAACTTGTGTACTGATTCTAGTCTTTCTTTCATAATAAATTTAAAATCAAATATAGATGTGGAAAAATAGGTAAGATGTCATTTTATTAGGTTAAGTCGGAAGTGATTTTTGTTTTTTGGGTAGGGGGAACGAACTACAATGACAAATGTATCATCCTAACTAGTAATTATAGATAGTAGTCATGAATAAATTTGGAGTTTACTAACATACCTTTTTTTTTTGTATGTCAGCAGCAGTGTACACTGTGTATTAAAGGAAAAATATTATTCTCCTCCATGATAATGCAAGGCTGCGTATATCAAGGATGACACAGGAAAAATTTTGGGACTAGGTTAGGCTGGCCTACTCTCTTACCCACCATATTCAGTTGACCTTGTACCAACCAATTATTACCTTTTTTTTTTCAGCTACTGTAAAATGCTTTCATGGGGGAGACTTTCACTAATGAAAACCTGATTCAAGAGTTTTTTGAAACCATTTTTGCACCAAAACTGGCACAATTTTATTCAAAAGGAATCACTGATAAGTGGCAACAATACATTGCATGTAATGATGAAAACCTAATTGAATAAAGTGCAGCTGTATTTTGTCATTCTTCAAGAATGAGTTCGATAAACACAAATGGAAATTAACTTATTAAATTTAACACAACCTAATAAGATGTAAATGCCACAATTATTTTCCAGTGAAATAATTTTATAATTTCAATCAATTAAATATTTTAATTCTCTTTCATTTGATATTTTGTTGGATTATCATTTTCTCTTGAAATTGGATTTATATTGATTAACTGCAAAATATTCAAAACGAACCTTTGAGCTATTGCCCTGTACTTGAACAATCAGCCATACACATGAATCCAGTTTGAATCTGATTTATAACCACCTGTTAATGCTTTTGTTTGGTACACTAATTTCTCTCTAAATGATGTTGTCCATCCTTTATTGGTCAAGCAGTGGGTCATTATAATGCCAAGGTCAGTCATTCACTGACCCCCAGTATAGCTGAAATGGAATAGAGATCAGAGAGTCTGGTCAACAAAGTGCTTATCATTGTCCTGTGAAGCATTCTCAGATATTTGCTATCTTTAAGAAGACTTGCTTATTGCTGTTAAATGCTGATTAAATGGACACATGCCTGTGTTGGGCTGGATTTGATAGCATTGAGATGCATGCCCTTCTGTTAGTGTTAATAGATTGGTGTCCTTAGCGTATTGTGACAAGTTGTATCAGATGGCCAATGGGATGACCTTGATGTAAACTTTTGACAGCTACTTAACATTGCTCAGGTATTTAATGACAATTTAATCAATTAATCCAAGGACCAATTAATCAAATATTCAGTGAAGTTATGTGCACTTTGGGGTTTGTTTTTTTTCGTGTTTCAATTGGTTTGCTCAATTTTAACCTTCTTCACTTGAAATTTTCTTTGATTTTCTTGTTTTTTTGTTTCTTGTGAGTTTTTAGTCTGTTGCATTATGGGTTGTCTTTAATGTATTGGATCTTTTTCTATGTGCTTTCAAGGGGTCATGGATCTCTACAGTTTCTGGTCCTTTGTAGCATTTATTAAATTTTGTGTTTTTGTTATTTCTCATAAACCCTATTCTGCCATCCATTGACACAAGCTCATCAGGTTATGCACTTTTTTCCTTAATCCTTCTTGCCTTCAATATGTTCTGTGAGTGTTAGATTTTCAAAGCCCTCTTTTCTCATTATGTACCCTAGAAATTTAAATTCTCTCTTTCTGATTGTAAATATGTCTCTCTTGTTTCCATTTCCTTTAAAGCTTTGATGTTGCTCATGTGTTCAGTCCATGGTATTCTCAGCATCCTTCTGTAGAATCACATTTCCATTGTCTCAAGTTTCTTCATCTGCGCAGAGATGGTCCAGCATTCACTGCCTTAAAGGAGGTCTGATCTTTCTTTTAAGTAGCAAATATATAACTACATATTTTACATGTTAAATAATTATGAGTAAAAATTTTAATTTAATTTTACAATCAAGGTACTTTTCTCTTTGTTAGTTATGAATAATAAGATTCACCAACTTTTTTTAATTTCAACTTGAATGACATGTCGATGTGGAAAAATGATAACTTGAAGAAATCTTTTTTTTCTTTTTCCTTCCCCACTTGGAATTAAGTTTTCCTTAAACTTTCTGAACCCCAAGTTGAATGAAAATAAAAAAATCTTTCGGATACCAAATGGATTTGTTGTCAAAAAAACAATTCACAAATACATTGAGAAATTCTAATTGCCTCAGCACTAATTATAAGATGAAAACACTTTCCTACAATTTCTAGCATTTGCTGAAATGCTTCCATGTTAGAATCTATGAATTTGAATCAGTTATGCAGTTACTAAATGTCCAACAACCTTTTGGAATATTTGTTCTTTACATAAAGAAGGTTTACTTAAAGCATCTGAGAAAAATTGCATGGCCGAGCATAAAAATACTTTGTCAGATCGTCCTGTTTTAATTTTATCTTGTTTCTGTTTGTTTCAAAATGTGGAATATATGAAACTATGTATAATAAAGAATTATGAAAAATAAATTATTTAAAAGATATTTCTCTCTTGAATATTTATTGACAAATAAAATTGGAGCACAACATCAATTCTATTTATATCGAATAAATGAGCTTAATGTATGTTTTTTTTCTTTTTTTTTTTTTTAATCAGTATCACCCCATGCATGGAAGTAAAACCTCTAAGACACAAGGGGTTACAGGGTGTGGAAGAATTAGGAACAAAAACATTAATAATGTGCAGGAAGTGAAGAGAGTAATCAGGAGGACAGTAGATAGTGATTGACATTGCATTTAAATTTTTGCAGATTAAAGTTGGTTTGAAAGCATGGAGCCAGAAGTGAGTTCTACAAGTGAGAAGTGTGAGAAAAGAAACTGCTTGCATTGAGCTTAGGGTGACAGCTAGTCAACACAACTATGAATTGATGAGATCTTAACATCAGTCTAGGAATGCGCTTAAATTCAAAAACTCGAGGTACCATAGTGAAGAGTTCATTCAAGCACTTACTATGAAAGTATTTATAGAAATGGCACAAAGAAACAACCTTATGGTAGTGGGAAAGTGACTGCAGCTGAGCAGTCCAATAATATTGCTGAGCCTTCTTTGGATTTTATCAAGGAGCTCAAGCTAAATAGCAGGCCCATATGTGAAAGCGATATTCTAAGCAACTTTACTTAACAGGATTATTTTCTCTTAGGATTTCAAAGCAAACTTGAATAAAAAATAATTGCGGTGTCTTGACATAACGAGGGTTATAGGCTCAAGGGAAGTACAAAGCCTGTAAGAAAAATTTCATCAAATTTTTAAGCAAAAATATATTTTTTGTCTTGAGATTAACTTTATTTAACATATTTATGTTTCACTATCTTCAGACATTTTTCAGGTTATTTCATAATTTAATCCTCCAACTTTTTTTTTTTTATATTTCTTAGCAAATTGAATTCTTCTTTATTTCATTAAGAGAATTATGTAAAAACCAGAATAGATTGTAATGTAAATATTATATATATTATGTACTAAAAATGGCAGATGAATGACTACTCCCCAATTTTTGCCTAGTTACCAAAGAACATGCAGTTACGCATCATCCTGCAGAATTATTACACCCTTTCGCTTAAATAATTCACAAGATTTTCTGTTAGTTGCTGCCTTTCTTTGGCCTGATTGACAGCAGTACTTCTTTGAAGCAGTTATTGTAAAAGACTCTTTTCCCAATTTCACCATAGACACAATCTTATCTTTAGGATACCTTGTGGCAGTTCATTTTACTTCATTTTTGGTTGATTT
Organism: Acanthosepion pharaonis; assembly: GCA_903632075.3. Classification (NCBI taxonomy): domain Eukaryota; kingdom Metazoa; phylum Mollusca; class Cephalopoda; order Sepiida; family Sepiidae; genus Acanthosepion; species Acanthosepion pharaonis. The sequence continues at coordinate 2,151,453 of CAHIKZ030003108.1, read as the reverse complement.
TCTTAATATTTTGTATATCATATTATTGTAAAGTATCCACTATTCATCACCTATTGTCACAATTTGCTTTTCAATATTCACCAATTTAAGTGAACTAACTTAATCAAAATGGACTGAATGATTTTCAGCGTTTGATTTAGATATTTTGAGCGGTTCTTGATGAAACTTGCATGCATCCAAGCAAAGATTATATCCTATGACAAATACACTTTCTCTTCCTTGGTCACATAATAGCATGATGATTTGACCAGATACTATCCAGACATTAAAGCAACCTTTGAACTCTCTGAAATATAGCAGAAAAAGGAAAAGGGTCAGTGACCTCTTTTCACCCACACATGTAAAAATCCATATTTGGAATTCATGTGCCAAAATCAAGGTACAAAAATAAAGATGTCAAAACCTTATTCAAAAACAATTATGATCTGTAAAGGAAGTAAAAAACAAGTATATACAGTACAACTCATCTAAACTGAACATCTGAGATGTTTGGTATTAAGAGTACTGTTCTGATTCGAGGAAGAAAATGCTTCATATTTATGTTGATACAAAAGTTTGGATTTGAAGATGAGTCCAAATTTGAGAAATTCTAATTTATGATATGTTTGGATTTGGGGAGTTCTACTATATATATATATATATATATATATATATATATATATATATAATATATATATAGAGAGAGAGATTCAATATTTATTTTAAAAAGTCTACATCTGGCTGCAAGGGAGACTAGAGGTTTCGAGTAGTGTGGAACCACCTCTTAATTGTAGGTGTTCCCGGGTCTACCTTAACCCAAAGTGGTAGCACCTGTTTGGGTACCAGTTATGGAAAAAATAGTGAGACCTCCAAGCAAAAACACCATGAAAGTATAAAAATACATTTTTTATAAAAAAAATAAATTTTATTTGTAGTTGAAGGCATACAATTGTGTTCAAATTATTTATATTTCAGCATCAAATAACTCATAGAAGTTGATGTGCCACTAAAAAAATCAGTCCAACAACCAACATGAAAGAACTTTTTCACGACATTAATCCATATAATATTCTACAAATTTTTTAACTATTCCAAAATATATTTTCAGTATAAAACACATACATCATCATCTCTAGCAATGATGTCTACACAAACATGTATATGTACAAAAGATGAATATCATCTACCATATATTTGATTGTAAAAGCATAATAATATATCATATTTTTATTACTTCAGAGCTACACCCAAAATTTAATTTCAGTATTAAATGACCCATAAGGAATTAATATGCCATTAAAGCAACAAAAAAATTTATTTTAATATTTGACATTTTCAAAACATTTTGAAATAAACCTTTTTATAATCTGCATAAAACCATTTATCTCTTGTCCTGATTTCATGACAAAATTAATCGATAATTATTATTTTGCTTTCACAGCTATCTCCTGAAGAAAATCAAATCCTTATAAAAAGAGAAAATATTAATTAAAATATTAATAAAATGTCTGGTGTTTGAGAGGACTTAGACATTTAATAAAAATATTTTAATTTTGTCATTTATTAAAATTTCTCTTGTCAAATTTATGAAACATGCAAGAAAAAAAGAATACACTTGTCAGTAAATGTTGTTGTATATTCCAAAAGTAACAGCATTTAAAATATTGGTAAAAAGGGTACTTTAAAAATTTTCTTAACTCTAGTGGTTTATAACGAAAGTTTAAGTGCACAGTGCCTTTGTAGATTATTAAAGAAAGCCCATTTGGGTTCAACTTTCTTAAAATTTTTAGTGAAAAGAATATAGAACCCCTTATCTGAGTTTCTCTTTGCTTGATTTGATTTAATTTTTGTAACAAAAATATCACCCCAGCTTGTGGAAATTTAGGCTGAAATTATAATCATGGAATTATATAAGTGGACACTGAGGTCAACACCAAGCAGTGACATTATGTTTCATGCTTGAATGCAATCTTTATGCTATGAAGATGGCATTCAAGCATGAAACAGAGCGTTGACACTCGGTGTTGACCTCAGTGTTCACTTCTATATTTACATATGCTCTATCTCTGATATTGAGCACATTTACCTACAAATATAACATACACACATACATTAATAGTATATTTTTAAAAAACACACACACACACACATATATATATATATATATGCATGCACACACGCATATATATATATATATATATATATATGTGTGTGTGTGTGTAAAAGATATACTATTAGTGTATGTTATATATATATATGTACACACACACACATTTATATATATATATATATATATATATATATATATATATGTGCGATGGGTAGATTGTCACCATTTTAAATTTTTCATTTTGCACATGCACAGTATAGTAAGATCAGTTGGGCCTGGTTTGTGAGAAAAAGTGTACCATGGCACAATTCAATCCACCAGAAATTTGAAAACAGGTTGCTGTACTGCTTGGCATTTGTGCCAGAAGCTCCAATATGAACATTTCAGTGTGTTTTAGTGTCAATCTGAGGACAGTGCAGAGGATTCAAAAAGATTTGGATGAGTTTAATGGTGATTACAAAGGTGTATGGAGTGATCACTTGTGATGGCAATGTTATGCCTCCATTCGTTTTCCCCACAGGACCCCAGGCTCAACACATAGGCCTACATCAAGTTTCTTGAGAGGGTAGTTTGGCCTGGGTCAAGAGGGTGGCTGCTAGAAGACCCTATGTCTGGCAGCAGGACTCTGTATCATGCCACACAAGCAGGAGAATCCAATCATGGCTGTTAAACAATTTTTGCAACCACCTCACCCCTTACATCTGGCCACCTAACTCCCCAAACTGCAACCCCCTTGATTATTATATGTGGGGCACAGTTGATCGAGAGACCAACAAAACTCATTGTAAAAACCAAAGATGAACTCAAGGCAAGAATTATGGCAGCACTCATCAACTTAAACAAGGAGACTGTCCAGAAAAGTGTCAGGAGATTCTAAAGTTGTCTAGAGGTCGTGGTTGAAGCCAATAGTGGTTTTATTGAGTAAATTTACTCTTTAGTATTTCAAGATATTTTTGTGTCATTTCGGTATATATATTGAGATGTTAGTGTTATTTTCATTTTTGCGTAATTTAGACAACAATTTACACATCATACCATGTGTGTGTGTACATATGTATGTATGTATGTATATATATATATATATATATATATATATATATATATATATATATATATATATATATGTGTGTTTTTTTTTTCAATCATCAGAATCATAAATGAATTCAATGACAGTAAAAGTAACATGGATCAGTATTCAGTGCATCCTGAAGAGAAATGTCTCAGATCATCTGTAGATAAGTACATAGATATAAAAAAACATATATAGCTATCTTTGCCTGTGTCTGTTTTTATGTCAGTATTCATTTTCTTTACATTGAATGAGGAACTTCGTTTGTTAAAGTGAGGTTAATAAATAACTGGGGTTGATGTTATCACATAAAGGGGAATGATTCTTTTTACTCAGCTCCTTAAGAAAACAATATATAATATCTATATGCATTGTCTTATATTCATGTCTTAATAGCAATAACAGGTAAGGATAGTGTGTTCAAAGGGTTCATCAGTGATACATGATTGAATGACAGCAATGTAAATGATTTAATTACATCAGGATTACATGTCTTTGATCAAGAAATGCATATATAAAGTGACTGGAGTCATTGTTGAATATTTGCACTTGGCTTTTCCTCTTGGCCTTTTTATTGCCAAGTTCTTTGGCACAGGGTTGCACAACAACCATCTTGCTGGAGGTGATCTAATGAAATGATAAAGAACTTTGTCCTTAACTCAGACAATTAGATAAGATGAAATTTCATTCCACGTTCAACTTGTCTTTCCACTAATTCTTTATAACCAAAGTGAATTGTGTTGTATTTTCTATATGCTACCATTAAACAAGGAGAAACTAAAGAAAGATCTTAACAAGCAGCTGTCAAATGTTAGATTACATATAAATGTCAATTCAACAGCATTTTGGTGGAACAAACTTGGAAACGGACAACTTCAGACAGAAATATTGAGCTTAAAGTGATTTATAAATTTTACATCTCACAGCAACTGCATCATGTTTCCTTGTAGCAATCAGTAAATTAAGACTAATTTTAAACATATGATGTTCTTTTTATATTTTATCTTTACAAATTGTTTATAATGAATATGTGAAGTAGAATGTTAAATGTATCTCCAGTACCTAAACTTTTAGTAATAAAACATGAATTATGCCTTCACTTGTAGCTGAAAATTATATAAAGTGATTTTTTTTATATCCCAATGAAGAGTTTTATTAGTTAAATCTTTTTCCATTTCGAGATAAGCTTTCCTTTTGTTTTTTGTTTTTTTGCCTTTAACAGAAGATTAACGACAATAAATTTTATTTGAAGAGATTATTTCATCTGTACAAGGAAGTCACTATCAGTTACCACTTGTAAAACTTTATTAATTATAACATCTACTGAAGTAAGAACTAATCTTTAAGTAAAATTGTTTGCTGAATTTTAAGAGGTGTGTTTTTTTTTTTTTTTTTTCAAATTTCTCTATTTTTTCTCTCTTAGTGAATTTATATTTGGACAGAATTTATTTTACACATTGTTTAATCATGGTCAGTGCTTCTTTAAAGAAGTCATGAATTCTTCTGCCCATCATCATGGATTTCAAAAGGAACATTTTTCAAGTAATATATATATATATATATATATATATATATATATATATATATATGCACATTATGAAGTGGACTAAGTCCGACAATTATTTTAATATATTTTCTTGTTATACATTATTTATATAGGCACAAATATTTAAGTAAACGCTCTGTTTATAAAAAAACAGTATTAAAAACATTTACCAGCCTGAATGTCAGAGAAATTTCATAGAAAATGTGTCTTCCGACAGGAATCAAACCTATATCCAACACGGAACCAGAGCCTGACATGCAATTTTAGCTACAAAGGAAGCATCTGGTTCACAAGATCAAAAGACGCATATTTTCTATGAAATTTATTGGACATTCAGGCTGTTTATTATAAAAATAAATATATATATATATATATATATATATATATATATATATATATATATATATATATATATATAAAATTGGAGACTTAGGTTAGCACCAAGCACAACGACCTGTTTTATGCTTGAACACAGTTGTCGCATAGAGCTGACATCAATGTCCACTTTTCTGTTTATATATGCTCTCTGTGATATTGAGCAATCTTACCCATAAATATAGCGTACCTCAGAACTTGTTTTTATATACACACACACACATATATATATATATATATATATATATATAAAAGTGTATTTTCTTCTGCCAGCAGAATTTGTTTAGTCACAATGTGTATAATCATTAGAGTGGATGAAAGTTCTGATGTATTTGTTTCATAAGTCCCACCAATGATATCACTATCAGATTTCATTATGTTAAGTCAATGTTTACACAACACAATTGGTATTAATCAACTGATGTTAGTAAAATATTTAAGATTTAATACTGTGATTGATTTTTTTGTTGTTGGGTGTACCATTTTTATGTTTCATGACAATCTTTATGTCTATGAAATTAAATAAGTAAATATCAATATCTGTCTTATTTATAGATCTTGACCAACTCTGTTTCATTTACTTATCACTAAGGCACTTGAAAAAGTAATGAATCCCCCTTCATCTATTTATGGGTTGAATAATGGGGCAGACCAGGAAGGAAAACTGTGAATTGAAACTGCCATAGATTATTGAGCAGGTGGGGTAACTTTGGTTAGGCAACCATGCTGGAAGTACAATTATGAATTCAAAACCAGTTAGAAGAGGAATGGTTGCCATCAGGCTGTCTGACTGTATACACACCCACTTCTGCTATAGCTGCAGTACATCTGTTCCTCTATTGACCCTATTGTGTTACAAACCTCAAGATCATGATTATTTGTTAGAAAATAATGAGCAAACAGTGTTGCATAATAAAACCTGAAATTACTAAATCAGTTATTGTATATATAATGATATCATAATGCCATAATAATTTTAGATACAATGTCACAATATCTATAATAAAAACAGATATTATAATTTAAAATATGGTATGTTTATCATATAATTCTGAAAGTATTATCAATATTGATGGGTTCGTTGTCAGCATCCTATCACATTAGGATCATCATCATCCTCTCTTCTTATTCCTTTTCTCCTCTCTGGTGACTGTGACAGAGATGGCTCTGAAGGTCCAGCTGACACCTGAAATGTTGTGAGCAGGAGTCACACAGTGGTGGACATGGCAGGGTGACTCAAACCCATCTGACAGCTCATTGCAGATCCCCTAAATGTCGACAGTTGGACTCGGTGTTGATACCCCCACGGTTTGTCCTACACTAGGAAGGCCAATTTGCAGCAACAATTTCCCAGGTCTCGGGGTTGATGTTGGCCTGTGTCAGGGATGTTTTCAACAGATCCTTGAAGTGTCATTTTGGGTTTCTGTGTAGCCCCTTACTGCTAGTGAATTCTCTAAACAGGATGATACATGGGAGTTGAGTGAGACACATTCTGGACGCATGACCTAGCCAGCAAAAGCAATTTTAAAAGGGATGGTAACTTAATGTGTTAATACTAACTTCGTTATAAATACGGCATTGATTTCAATATGAAGTGTTATCTTACAAAATACATATGTAAAATATAAATCAGTTCGGTTCCATGTACTACTCCAGAGAGGACTTGAGTCTTTTTGATCTGCTCACCCTGTACAAGGCCTGTGAGACTCTCATGGTACAGGGTTACAGAATAAGAGGCACAGTTTGTGCAGATATATGGGGTTAGCAATTAACCCTGGACTCAAACAGGTTATGATTGTAGTGATCAGGGAATGGGAGTCTGTTCCGCAATGTAGCTGTTCATAGGAACAAGCTGCTCAAGTGAAATTTATGTTTCACAAGTAGAATACAAAAATAATTAGAATGGTTCACTACAATGTGTGTAGCATGGCAGGTCTTAGCTGTGAAGGTTAGAACTGCTTGAATGTAATTTGTTTGGAAATAGTGAAAGAGTAATGAGAGGCTTTTGACATTTTGTATGCTCTATCTTTACAAGAATCAAATTAGACCAAAAATGGTGGTGGGCTGAAGCTGCAAAATCCTCACTTTCTATGCTTGACAAAGTTTCAAAGCATTTATGACCTTAAGGATGATGAAATGAATTCCACATTACGACCCATTTCCAAGAAATGAAACATTACTCGCCTCTCACTTCTCTATCACTATTTCCATGACAAATCTTCAAACAAGCTATATTCTTTAGTTCCACCAGTTCAGACTTTTACAGCGAGGATCTGCAATGCTGAGGACACAGTGTCAATTCATCCTCATTCCCTTTGTATTCTATTGGTAACAAGGAAATCCCACTCCAACATCATAACTGTTACATTGCAGAACAGTCTCCCAAGAGTGTGCTTTCCCAATCACTACAATCTTAATCTCTTTAAATCTCAGATCAACCATTATCTATCCTATATATCCTCATAATATACACCTCTTACTACCTTCTTGTATGCACTTAGAACATCATCATTTAGTAACTCTCTACATTGAGTGGCTCTTGGGCTTTGCATTGGGTGAATTGTATTTTTCAAATATACAGAATTTGCAGTCAAGTGAACAATTAAAATGTGCATTTCTCTTGCTGATGCCTTCTCTGGATATGACCTTGTGCCAGCATTAGCTCATCCCAACAAATATCTGTTCCCAAATAGATCAGTGATTTAAAATGGTTTCAAGTGAATGCTGCCTGTAGGTCTTAGCAAGGATCATCCTTCTTCAAACCTTGTAGACTAGTGCTACAGAATCACAAACAAATGTACCAGATAACAGAAACCATTTTGTGTGAAGACTTTCAACAGCTGCAATAACTAAAATGGATAACACATGTAAGTTGAAGTGAAAAAATGACCTAATCAAGATGTTGATGTTCTAAGAAAAGTTTAAGCCCCTATCAGTTCTGGAAAGCATGCTAACAGCTACTTGACTCAAGAAACCTATTTTCCTTAAAGACTTTTAATAGAAGTAATTTAATAAATTTCAACCAAAAGTAGAAATGGGTTACCTGTCAATGAATGCCACATGTTTCCTTATAAGCTAACAAGTAATATTATCATCAGAAATGAGAACAAATACTACACTTTGATCTCAGCCTGAGAATGAAGAAAAGCATAATTTGAGCATCATTAGCTGCTTAATCAATGAATCCCAAGTGTTTCCTTATAAGGAAATAGATAATATTACTGTTGCCATTAGAAGTGAGAACAGATACTATACTTTGATCTCAGCCAGTGAGTGAGTGTAACTCAAGTGGCACTGGCTGATCAATCAATGAATACTGAATGTTTCCTCATAATGGTAATATTAACCATTTCCTTATCAGGAAATATTTGGCATTAATTGACTGAGCTGTCAGTACTACTGTTGAATGAAATTTCAGCTAATATTAGCATTTCCAAACAGTTTTTGAACAAGTCTATCATCCCTTTCCAGTTTTATATTTGTAAAAACTAGCCTCACACAAATGCTGTAAGTACGTATTCTGCAGTTAGGCTTATCAATCTGAATGTCTTCGTTTATTGTGTGTTTGGGGATACGCAAAGTGTAACTCTGCATAACTGGGGAAAATCAGCAGAGGACACTAAACAAGTGCTTGGGAATTGATAAACTGGAAAATGACGAACTTCAAAAGAACCAGGAAGTAAATAAGATAAAACTATAACAGAATCACCCTTGCACACAATACTGCACCCCTCCGACCACAGATTCCAGGCCCTCTCTGACCAGACAAAGATTACATCTCAGTTGAATTATGCCCAAGATAGAGACTAGAAATCGCCAGCCAGGCCAATTCCATGATTGTCCAATATAAAAGTTGAAGTTAACTATTTGCACCAGCTTTAATAGTTGGCCAGTCAGTACTGTGGTTTGTTGGTCAAATGTGTGTGTGGTCAGCGATTGTAGCTATGGGCCTTGCAAGACTCTTATCTGGGCTGGTCACTTGATTAATTACTTTATGGCCCTCAAGTGGTCAGCTGAGATGTATTATGCCAAAATTTTTGACCAGTGTATTGCCAATGAAAAGGTGGGAGAGTGCCCACAGAGAGAGGGGGAAAAGAACTTGAATGTACATGACTCAAATTTAGAGGTTTTTCTCATTCCTCATTCATAATTGTTAAGGGGAGAATTTTTCCGGAAAATAAACTGAGGTCTAAATTAAATAAGTTACTCTCTTTCACTTTTTTTTTTTTTTTTTTATAACTTTCTTTCTCTTTTCTCTTCTTCAGTTCTGTTTGCTTTCTATTTTTCTAGTTTTTTGTCTTTTTCACTTTTTTTTAAAGTTTATTTTCTTTACATATTAGCCATGACTTTCAATTTTACTTTTTTAGTCTTATTTTCTTTTATTGTTTGTCTCTTTGGTTTTTAGCTTTCTTTTTCTCTTTCATTTTTCGTTTTATTTTTCACTTTATTTTTTTCTTGCTTTTTTTTTCTCTTTTTCTCTTTTCTCCCACCCTCTCTCCACCCTCTCTCCTCTCTCCTCTCTCCACCCTCTCTCCCCTCTCCACCCTCTCCCCCTCTCTCTCTCCCCCTCTCCCTCTCTCTCCACCCTCTCTCTCTCTCCACCCTCTCTCTCCTCCACCCTCCTCTCTCTCCCACCTCTCCTCTCTCTCTCCACCCTCTCTCTCCCCCTCTCTCTCCACCCTCTCTCTCCTCTCTCCTCTCCCTCTCCCTCTCTCTCCACCCTCTCTCCCTCTCTCTCCCTCCCCTCTCTCCCCCCTCTCTCCCCTCTCTCCTCCCTCTCTCCCCTCTCTCCTCTCTCCTCTCTCTCTCTCCCTCTCTCTACCCTCTCTCCCTCTCTCTCCTATCTCCCTCTCTCCCTCTCTCCACCCTCTCTCCCCCTCTCTCCACCTCCTCTCTCCCTCTCTCTCTCTATCTCCCTCCCTCTCTCTCTCTCTCTCCCCTCTCTCTCCCTCTCTCTCTCTCCCCTCTCTCTCTCTCTCCTCTCTCTCTCTCCCTCTCTCTGTCCCTCTCCCTCTCTCCCTCTCTCTCCCCTCTCTCTCTCTCTCCCTCTCTCTCTCTCCTCTCTCTCTCTCTCTCTCTCTCTCTCTCTCTCTCTCTCTCTCCTCTCTCTCTTTCTCCATCTCTCTCTCTCCACTCTCTCTCTCTCTTCTCTCTCCCTCTCTCTCTCTCTCTCTCTCTGTCTCTCTCTTTCTCTCTCTTTCTCCTCTCTCTCTCTCTCCTATCTCTCTCTCTTTTTTCTTTCTCTCATTTACTTTTTCTCTCTCTTTTACTATTTCTCTCTCTTTTACTATTTCTCTCTCTTTTACTATTTCTCTCTCTTTTACTATTTCTCTCTCTTTTACTATTTCTCTCTCTTTTACTATTTCTCTCTCTTTTACTATTTCTCTCTCTTTAGCATGTTCATTTCATTTTAATTATTTTTGTTCTAATTTAACTATTCTCAGCATTATTTTTCTTACTAGTATTTTTCATTTCTCTTTTAATTCTAATTTTTTTAATTCCCTTGAATTAAAATTTTTCTTTCTTCTCCTTCCCTTAAATTCTTTCTTATCTGACCTTACCAAAAATATTTTACTATTTGCCTTCTTTTTTCCTTTTCTTTTTTTTTTTTTTTTTTTTTTTTTTTTTTTTTTTTTTTTTTTCTTTTTTTTTTTTTTTTTTTTTTTTTTTTTTTTTTTTTTTTTTTTTTTTTTTTTTTTTTTTTTTTTTTTCTTTTTTTTTTTTTTTTTTTTTTTTTTTTTTTCTTTTTTTTTTTTTTCTTTTTTTTTTTTTTTTTTTTTTTTTTCTTTTTTTTTTTTTTTTTTTTTTTTTTTTTTTTTTTTTTTTTTTTTTTTTTTTTTTTTTTCTTTTTTTTTTTCTTTTTTTTTTTTTTATTTTTTTTTTTTTTTCTTTTTTTTTATTTTTCTTTTTTTTCTTTTTCTTTTTTTTTTTTTTTTATATTTTTTCTCTTTTCATTTGTGTTTGATTTATTTCCTTTTTCAATATCTTCTTCATTTTTCACTTGATTTGTAGAGGGTGAAGGAGCACTTAACTTTGGGAGAAATATGTGGGAGGGAATGATCTGCCAATTGGCATGTGGGTGCTCAGAGTTGGTGTCTAAATGCAGAGAAAGGAATTAATTTTGACTAAATGCCTGTTATCCTGGTCTGTCACTGTAAATATATAGGAATCTATTAGATTGTCATTTGAGCTCAATATACTTTTGGACAAGTTCCATGTCCGTGTCTGTTGTGTGTGAGGGAAGTAAAATGGAATTAACAAAGCCATAAAGTGAGTCTAAATTTAAATAGTAACAAGAAACAGAAAATAAAAATGTATACAATACATTTGCAAGACATGCACTTGTCATAAACTCATCATCATAGAGTTGGAATGCAGTTTTACCAGCTGAATCTCATCCTTTGCTAAGATTGAGGTAGAGAAAGATAATGTTATCAGCCTATGAGGTAAAATGTACATGACTGACAATGCATATATCAGCCATTTTCTTGTAAGGAAGGAAAGAAATCTTGTCTGATATGTATATCTGACCTAGAGGCTGAATGAAACTGAAAAAAAAATTTTGTATTTTCATTGTATTCATATTTTCATGCAATGCATGTACTAAACAATTTCTGTTTTCTTTTATTATAACTCATTTTGATTTGGTACGGTTGTCGATTTTGTGTTACAATTCAATATAAAAAAGAAGACTGCCAGTAATTTACAAAAATTAATACAGCCAAAAAGAGGATTCAGTGGATTGGATTGGTGCTTTCAAAGTGATCAGAAGCTCAGTGAGAGAATGAGCACTCACACACAAGAGTGTGTACGTGCGTATGTAGGTGTGTGCGTGCCTGCACACGCAACATTGAAGATAAAAACAACAAAGAGGAAGAGCAAGTAACCTCCCTACGGATGGCAGATAGGGATAATAAGGGGACTGTTGCATAGTTCTATGAAGAATAGGAAGCCATGATCATTCACAGCAGAAGGGTCACATCACATAATGCACATGTGTGTGTGTGTATTAGGGCAGGTTGATTTTTAACTTTTTTTTTTTTTTTTTTCTAGAAAATCAACATTACACTTAGTGTGAAAGCTGTGGTTTGGTGTGATAAGTAGTGACACCAAAAATTAGATTTGTAACTTTTACCAATTTTTGAGCATTTAGTTTTAAAGATTTTCTATTTTACGATTTCAAGAATAAATCCAAGTAAAGTTGATATTTTTTGTATTAGAAACACTGAATGGAAAATATATTCTAACCAGAATTCTAATTATGAATCACAACAAGTAAAAATGTGTAAAAAAAAAAAAAATTGTAGAAGATTATAAAAAAGGCTACTCAATGAATAAGATTTGTTAGATCAAAATTAGGAAAAACAAAAAATAGAAAAAAAGTTTATTTAACACCATAATACCATTGAGCACAAATTATAAGACGTTTTAAATTTTCATTGTTTATTGAAAATCACACTACTGAACTATATAACTAAATTGTTCAGTATAATTTCCCTTTGATGTAAATGAAGATCTTATTTGATGGCACAATGATTGACTAATAATGTGCTTGTGCCATGCATTTTGTTCATATATAATTTGTAAAGTTTCATTAAATTATAAATTTTATAAGGCTGTGCTATAAGACTTTCCCTGATCATCAGAATCAAATTCCAATGCTACCATTTTTAATATAAACATAATCTTTAAACAAGTTTCCTCAAAAAACAATAATGATGTGGAAAAAAATATTTTGTGTCATTATTTATCATGTCAAACCCCAACCTTAAAATTAAATGCAATACTATGGATTCAAAACTGACCTGACCTACTCAATATGGATGCATACATACATATAAAACAGTTGAAGAAATATTTCTCATGAAATTTTACATTGATACTTAGATAGCATTTTTACTTGCAATGCTTCTTAGACTGTTCTGTTTATATAACAATTCTCGCTTTTTTATAAAATACATTTATTATAATTTGCTCTTAAATGGAGACATTCGTGTTGATGGACAGAAAACATAAACAAATAAATGTCATTAAGTTATGGGTTCTAACAAAATATTTTTACTTTTTTAGTCTCCTGTTCTTGAAAGCTGTAGAATAACTTTTACAATATGACTACTTCATTTAATAATTGGAAACAATTTTAATGCTAAAAACTGAAAAAAAAAATGGATACTTAGTCATTCATTAACACATGAATAAATTTTTGTGTTTGTCACTCAGATAACCACCCAAGAAACAGTCTATTGAGATTTGGGTACTAGTCCTTTTATCTAACTTGTTCCTTGCCCAAAGGTGACCTGGAACTTTGCAAAGCAATAGTTTGAATCTGCCTATTTTTCCAGAGAAACAAATAATAATTAAAATAGTTGCTTACTAGAATATCTTCATTAATCTTGATGCCACTGCCTGAAAAGTCATCTTTGTTGTGTGTCTAATCAACTTCTAGTTTTTCTCAATTCTCCAACCCTCTTTCCTGTCCATTCTCCAAGCAATCGGCAGAGAGATGGATGAGAGTGCATGGGTGATGTGGGTTGAATTTACATTTTTGATAGTCACCCAGTTTAATCCCAGTGTCCAAATTGTGTGCTGAATTGACCCATCTTTTGGCATCTTATCCATGTGCATTGGCCTCTGGCAAGTGTCCGATTAGTATTCCAGCCCTCTCCGTGTTTACAGTGACCTTTACGCTCACAATTAGATTACACTGTGATTGAACACTATGAAAGACATCACAGCCAAAATAACCTGTTTCTGATGGTTGGCACTGAGAAAAGTCTTTGAGCAGACTACGGTGTGCTCCTCACCCAGTATTTGCTTCCAACCTATCTTCAAGCACCAGTGGCTATCTCTCCCTTCGTCATCCTCATAATCATTTTGAGATGCAAAGTTGTTAAGAATCTTTTCTTCTTAGACAATTCCCTCCAGCCTTGACATCACAATGACTGAATGAAAGGAGCTTCACCAGGTGATTTAGTTTCAAACAGAAATATTTTGGCCAAGGTGGAAAGAATGCTTTCACTGTACATGGGATGCCAATCTAAGTCAGTCACACCCAAAGGCTATCAATGCACCCCTAAACTAATGCTTGTATAAATGAAAATATATAAGTGTTTGTCTTTTTGCTTCAATTGTTTCTATCCCGACATAATAGTTAGATCCTTTTTTATTCATTTTTTTTTTCTTTTTCTTTTTAGCTTCTGTTTTTCCTCACTTCTTGATTATTGTATTTTTAATGTGTGTGTAAATAGAGAAAAATACTGAATTATTTTTTTTTCATTTTATTATTGGGTTGGTGCATAATTATCAGGCGTTTTTAAACAATATTTATTATGAAGAAAGAAGCATAACCATTCAATAATAACATTTTTAAATAATTATTCTGGAGCATATGATTATCAATATGCATTTCTATAACCCGAGAATAAAATATCTTTATTAAAAAAGTAAACAAAACAGCAATTATTATTAACAAATAACTCACCTACAAAAACACCTGATAATTATGCACAACCCAATATATATATATATATATATATATATATATATATTTTTTGTGTGTGTGTGCAATAATTTTTGTCTATGCTTTTTTTTTCTCATTATCTTTCCTATTCCTTATATTTGGATATAATTATACAATTCTTGTTTTCCTGACCACTGACAATCCCTTTCTTTGTTTCTATACATTTCTAGAGTGAAGTTGTTGACAGTACATTTATATTCTTTATAAAATAGCTGTATGTTGTAACAATTTGCTTTACTTCTTGACCACTGACATGTCCCTCTTGATTTTGAGTATTTCTTTAGAAAATTATCCAGTAGTCTATCTGAATTTATAGGATGAGGATTTATTTACATTATTTCGACTATCCTCATTTTTGTTATCATAAATTTATTTAGATTAAATAAACAGTTCATTTTAAAATTCCGTGAAGGTGGATCAACAAGCACACAAAGAAGGCTGGAAGGCATGAAATGTTGTGATAACAACAACAAAGATGAAGATATTATGCATATAAATGATGTAAATAAGCTTATTTTACTTGAGTTCTGATGATTGATATTCACTTTCTGGGACTATTTTCTATAAAAGAAATTGCAATACATATCTATTATTGACACAAATTACATTCAAATTATTGTCCTCATCTTCATTTTGGTCGTTGTGTTCACCAGCCTTCATCAGGTCTAGATCCATCTGGGCAATGTTCAGGGAATGTCAGACAGAAAATATATTTCTATTAAAATATTTTTTTTTTTTTAGCGAAGGCAAAAGCTTCAGTTAATTAGAGTAGTGATGGAGTAGCAGTAAAGTCAGTGGGTAGTGATAAGAAAATGAATGATAACTAATGAAGGTTTAAAAAATAATCCTATCATTATATAAAGTGTTTTTATTTTTCTTTATGTGCAACGAGATATTGTTGAGGGTTTTTTTGGGGGTTTTTTTTTATGTGAGAAGAGGTCCCTTTTTATATTATATAATCAATGCTTGTATAAACATCTCTATTAAGCAAGAATTGAATTTTAATAAAACACCCAGGAAATGAGGGCTGGATGGGGGTGAGGAACAAGCAAGAATGAGGAGTTTTTATTTTTTTTTTAATAAAGTTTTTTTTTTTTTTTTTTTTTCTTTTTTCATGAACAAGTTGGTGAAACAATTAAAAGAGCTTTGATATTTTTCCAATTTACAAAATATAATTTCTGAAAATAACTTGGAAAATGAACAAAAATGAAGAGTGCTATCCTTCCTGTATCTCTCTGTATATGAACTCAGGGTTCAGTGTAGGCTCAGCTGGCTGCATATAATCATGGATTCACCCAAATACATTTGAGTTCAAATTCATTATGTTTAAATTGTTATAAAATATTTTTTTCTTGACTTTATTAAAATAAGTGCTATCTTCTATTGAAAAAATGTAGTCCTTTAAGTTCAAAGAATCTATTTGATGAGGCACTTATTAGTAATCAACATAGGACTGAATCTGTAAATGTCTGTTTTTTAGCATAAAAAATGATCCATTTTGCATTTACTAATCTAGCTTCATGGAGACATGTTAGAGTAACAGATAGGAGCTCAGATTGAGGGATTGGAGAGCTGAGTTTTGTTTCCAGTTGGGTTCATTGCATTCACTCATGTGCTAATACCTTTAAGAAAAGTATGAATCCATTTCTCCCCCCCCCCACCAGCTATGGGTAAATAGTAGGACAGACTTGGTTAGCAACCAGTCTAGGAGAAGGAAAACTCTGAATTCAAACCACCTGCTACCATGTAGTTTCTGTCTCTTTAGGTAAAGGTTAGAAGAAGGTGATTTCAAAAATAAATTCACCTTACATGTTATTTTGAAGAAAGGAATTGCCCCTTCCCCTCTTGAGTCATGACAGAAAATAATGGGCTCAGTACAATGGTTTGAACAAACACAAAACTGAGACACAGTACAGTACACTGGACCTCTCAAATTTTGGACCATTTAACCATAGGGTGTATCACCTACAACAATAAGTACTCATTCATACAGCATGCAGAATTAATTTCAACTCGGAACTAATTAATCTATAAAGTTTGAAAATAAAATTAAAATTTAATTGATTTTCTTAAATTGTGATCAATAATGGCTTCTTTTGAATGAGAGTTTTTTTAGAAAAAAAAGAACAGCTAAGCAATCTACTGTTGTTGCTACAAAGAACATTTTTATTGGATTTAAGTAAATAAAAAAGTTACCATTTTATTTATTTGCAGCAAAAAAGAATGAAAGTTGCAAAAAAGATGAATTATCTTACCTACTAAGGATTTTTAATGCTAAATTAAAAAATTAACACCAACTCATTGCATTTTGTTTAGTAATTCATAGAAACTGATAACTTTGATTTTAAATCATGGAAATTAATTCTATCACTCATGCATAGTAGGTCTTGAGCAAGTAGGCCTGGTGGAATCCATCCCTCTCTAGATCAGACCATAACCTAGGAGAAACCGACATTAGATCTGATGTGCCTTGAACTCTTGGCCACAAAGAACCACTTGATGAACCAAAGTCAGAATAGTGCTTTTCCCTTAAGGGGTGTAGGTTCAAATCTTGCTGGAGGGTGTATATTTTTCTAACAAGATTTCTCGAAATGTTCAAGCCAGTAGATGGAAATAAATATACTGTTTAATAAATAAATCAAAATGGAGTACATACTCAAATATGAGTAACTATTAAAAAAAAACAACTTAAACAAATAAATTAGAAATATGTCAGATTAATAAATGAAAGATCCATTCCTAAAAATATATGAATAAAAGACAAAGCAAGACTATTCCTGGCTGACACATTTCATCCTCTGAGGGACTTTATCAAGGCAAATGGAAGATTTATTTTGTTGCACATGTTTATATACAAAAGCAAGGATGTTATTGTCATTTTATATCTAAAATGGATAGGCAAACCTATCTAATACTAATGGTGGAGTAGGGGAAAAAAAGTAAAATAAAAATAAATAATTAGTGAATAAAATTTCAGAGTTCAGGCACAGACGTTAGGAGTACACAGCTGAAGCAGACTTTAGAAGGAACCAAAAACCCAATCCTAAGGAGGAAACCTGCTACAAACCTGTACTTCTGTTCAAAAGACCAGGAAAGAGTGTGAACTAAATGATAGGATTCTTAATAGCATCCATAAATAACTACTTTGGTTAATTAATATTTTTTTTAACTTGATTAACTGTACAAGATAAAATATTGGAATTATCACATATTTTAAAGACTAAATAGCATGATAAATTGAACCAGAAACTTTCAATGTCCGTATCTATACTTCTGCCACATGACATGAAGGGAACTCTTGCACTTAAGCATGTTCTGACCAATAATCATTGCTTTTCTTCTTCCTTTTGTATCATTGCAGATTTATGATGAATACTTGCTTCATTTGGTCCATGTGAACACCTTTTCGTATCAAACACTTTGACTGCCATAACTCAACTAATTGAAAGGTTTTCACTGGTAAAAGTTGGCCATGCCATGCTCTTCGAAACCTATAGCCATTAAATGACATTCATTCTTTAAGAGCCGCCTTCTTATGGCCATGATCGTTTCAATACAGATTCTTTCGTGGTATTGTTGTTTTAATTGTCATTTGAATGTTATTTTATAGTGATTTGTGTTGGCTTCTAATGCTACACAGATCAATATAACACTGAACTCTTTCACAAATGGTAGAAAGGTGATGCAGACTGTTAGTTTGGGGATTCAGTGTTCAGTCTCTCAGTTATTCTCTGCTGGTCAACCCACATTTATACTCAAAAGTTTTTCACTGTATTTTGCCTTAATGCCCACGGGAGATTTCAATTGTATATTTCTTTTTTTTTTTCTTTTTCTAAATCAAAGCACTTGGCGCAGAACCTTTTTTCTTAAGATGCCAATTGTTAAAATATGAAATTGAAGAAAGTATCTAAGTTTTCTTTGAGTTTACATTATTCTTATTTTAACATTAGCTTACTTGACATCTCTTTTTATACTCTTTCTGTGTGACATGTCTCTGATATATGTGGAAAATCTTTTATATCTGAATTACTTGAGACTTGAGTGATTTAACTTTTATCAGCTGTGAAAACAGTTGTTGAACAGTCAAGATTTTAGATATTCAAGAAAGGCATGAATCCAATTCTCCCTACACTGTTATTTTCAGATATTTTTAAGATGGCTGCTAGAAGTGCGGGTGAGTGCAACTATTCTCCCCAAGAAGTCACAGCAAAGAAACTGTTACTCTCATAGCCAACGTTTAAGAGAGACTGGAATCAGATTTAAAACTCTAGTACCTAATGAAATTTCTGTGATAATATTCAAAACAATAAAAATGTATAAAGAATGAAACTTATTAATTGATAATAGAATCTGGATATGTACAGGAAAGATTTTTTTGTATGCATCACTCTGTGTGTGTGTGTGTCTCTCTCTCTCTCTCTCTCTATATATATATATATATATATATATATATATATATATATATATATATATATATATATTAGTAGTCATGGCTTATGGGGGGCACAGTCCCATGGGTAAGGGAAACTCAGATGAGTTCCACCACATATGTGATTGAGCAACACTATATTGAGTCTAATTTGCTAGCTCTTCATCACCAAGGCACGTTGGTACAGTTTGTATGTTGCTAAACTCATACAAAACCAGTTTTGAATTTAAAAGCAAGTGAAAGAGAATTCTTTCTCCTAGGATGGTTACCAACCATGGCTAAAGAACCCAGTCTGCCCCAACAATTTAACTCAGAGACAGTGGGGAAAGAAAGAGATGGATTCATATCCTTCACAAGGGTATTTACACATAAATGAATGCAATGAAGTTAACTGAAATTAGAACTTGGCAATCATTATGAGTTGCTATCCATAAACCAGCCATACATACAAGAGAACTCAATATCAGGGAGTGGTTGGTTCTGCATAAAGCCTTCGCCACTATAATCAAATCATATGTGCTGGTATCTGGGCTGTGGATTCCTAGGAACTGAGCTGCTTGATCATCATATGTCAAATATGACGGGAGAGTCCACCATTTTATATATATATATATATATATATATATATATATATATATAATTCACAGTGGAGTAATGGATAGCAGCTTGGATTGAGGAATTGTAGAGCTGAGTTTTGAATTCCAGTTGAGTTCATTATATTCATTTATATGAAAAGTATGAATCAATCTTTTTTTTTTTTTTTTTTTTCCAGTTAGGAGTAAATAGCATGACAGACTTGGTCCTAGAGTCTTGGGTAATGAACAATCTAGAAGGACAACTCTGATTTCAAAACCTGCAAAGGGTAGCTTGGGGACCTTGGGAAACATTATGAACCAAATTTCTGCATTCGTTATAAAAAGTGTGATTGGTTGTGCACAAGCCTTCATCTGTATAATCAAATGATAGGTGCAAGTAGTCTGGTTGTTGGTTCTGACAAGTGAGTTGCTTTACCCTCATACATTGAAAATGATACAAGTCTCCAGTTTATATATATATATATATATATATATATATATATAGTGAATATACATAATATCCAGTGCCAATAACACTACTTGGAGTTTCATGCAGTTAATGCAATCTTCAGGTGGTTATATAACAGATTCCACACCTGAAGATTGCATTAACCGTGTGAAATATATATATATATATATATATATACATTCACTAATATATATATATATATATATATATATACATTCACTAATATATATATATATATATATATATATATATATATATATATATATATATATATATATATATATATATATCACTAATATATATATATATATATATATATATATATATATTCACTAATATATATATATATATATATATATATATATATTCATATATATATATATATATATATATATATATATATATATATTCACTAATATATATATATATATATATATATATATATATATATATATATATATATATATATATATATATATATATATATATATATATATATATATATATATATATATATATATATATATATATATATATATATATATATATATATATATATATATATATTTATTAAAAGATTTTTTTTATATGTTTTTTTATAGATACAAGTATTTAAGCAAATGCTCTGTTTATGATAAACAGTATTAAATAACATTTACTGGCCTGAATGTCCGAGAAATTTTCATAGAAAATATTCGTTCTTTGACAGGATTCGAACCTGCATCCTAGCGTATCGAATGTAAAACAAATGACGTCATATGTTAAGAAATGCTTAAAAAAAAATGTCTTTAATAAATAAATTGTCGGACCTTGTCCATTTCTTAACATATGACGTCATTTGTTTACATTCGACACGCCAGAGCAGTTATGAATGTACGAGATTCATGGAAGATAGGAGTTTATAAGCAGTAAATTCGACCTTTCTACCAATTGGTTCTTTGTAGCCTAGAGGTAAAGGCACGTCAGCGTATATGACGGTTCCAGATAGGATGCAGGTTCGAATCCTGTCAAAGAACTTAATATTTTCTATGAAAATTTCTCGACATTCAGGCCGGTAAATGTTATTTAATACTGTTTATCATAAACAGAGCATTTGCTTAAATACTTGTATCTATAAAATAACAACATTAAACATAAAAAAAATGTCTTTAATAAATAAATTGTCGGACCTTGTCCATTTCTTAACATATATATATATATATATATATATATATATATATATATATATATATTCACTTATATATACTTATAGCTGTTTTGTAACATTGAGCACTGTATTTATAATACATGAAGAATAAATATATTTACATATGTACAAGTATATGTGCATGTATGTACATTTTTTTATCCTACCTGTTCCTATATATATATATATATATATATATATACACACACACCCTTGTGCAAACTAATTGAAACAACTACTTAAGTTTCCTTTCTTTCACCAAACAGTCAGTTTTAGATCCACTTGAGTAACAGGGTGTAATCTTTTCTATTTTTTCTTCAGATTATGTCATTTGCAGTGGTGTGCAGTAATATGAGTCTATTTTCAAGATGCATGTTCAAATTTGTTTGGTTTGAAATATATTGCGTCATCCATGACTGCATCAGAATTTTTATCATGCCCAGACACTATTGTCTTGACTGTTGATGAGTTGTCCTATCACCATTGTCTGTGATGGACTCCAAGGAAGTGTACAAAAATTGCAATGCTGCATGAACACACGGGCAAACCTTACCATTGAGCAAATCAAAGTACTATAAACTGGCCCAGAAACTCACCTGATTTAAATCCAGTCAAACATCTGTGCTCTACCTACAAGGAATGCCCTCGTAGAATGGACATACAAAGTACTAA
Organism: Acanthosepion pharaonis; assembly: GCA_903632075.3. Taxonomy (NCBI): domain Eukaryota; kingdom Metazoa; phylum Mollusca; class Cephalopoda; order Sepiida; family Sepiidae; genus Acanthosepion; species Acanthosepion pharaonis. The sequence continues at coordinate 2,129,523 of CAHIKZ030003108.1, read as the reverse complement.
CATTTGCAGTGGATCATGTTTCTTAGGAAAAATACAAAAAAAAAATTATAAAGGAATTATTTTGTTGCAATTAATTTGCACCAAGGTGTATATATAAGGTAGGCACATTTGATTTTATTAATACTGTTGTGTATTAATCTCAGGATGTTGTTCGTTTATGGATGCTATGAATAAATAGGCAAATATGAACAATATCAACCACAATTGCTTGTGTGTTAATATACTATTAATTACTTTGAAGAATTTTTTTTTGCCACCACTTTTCCTAAGTGAGTGAAATGTTGCAGTCATCCAGTAAAATGTCTTCAGTCTTTGGTGATTTTTTTCTCTTTTCCGTTTTATTTGTTCTTGAAATGTAAAAAGCAAAAGAAGTCCTTGTGTTTAATAACATATGATTAATATGTTGTTAATGTTGTATATATGATTTTCACAAGGGGACTTTGTGTTCAACATTGAAACTAGCTTCATAAATTTGTATGTCAGTATTTATCCTGAGCAGATTTTAGACTTGCTTTCAGGCATAAAATGTGCATACGTATGCATCAAAATGTTGATGTCTTTGGAAATAGCTTTCTGGAGAAAATAAGCAAGTAAACATTCTCGGTCTTAAATCATGAACTTATTAAAAGGTTAAAAAAAAATTAAAAAAGATACTCTTCATTTTAATTGAACTCTTTTATAAATGATTTCAACTGTCTGTATTTCTGAAATGAGGTACTGTAATTATGTACATTATTTAAATTATTTGGACTGTTATCCTCATATGTTTATGACATATCTGCCGTTGTATGCTCCGGCCTTCTTCAGGTGATTGGAATTTCGAACTGAACACTTTCTTTCATCCACCAGGGTAGATTGTTCTAGTTCCACATACCGTGCCTCTATTTTCACTGGGCTGTGTGTCCTTGAGCACACACTGCTCAGAGTTGTGAGTTCAATACTTGGCTTCTGCAGTGGTGAACAAAAACTTGGACAGTTGAGTTAAAGGGAGATAACTGAGACATCCAGAAGAGGCATGGCACGTGGAAGTAGAACAATCTACCCCGGTGAGGGAAATAAAGGGTTCAATTCAAAATTCCAATCACATGAAGAAAGCCAGAGAGTACAATGACCGAAATGCCATGAATATGGCAATAAAGATAAGTCCAAACAATGTGAATAGTGATTTCAACTGGTAGCTATATACAATCACTTTCTCAGATCAATATTTAAAGGTCACTGAAAGCAAAACAAGCCTGTAGGTCATAATGAGGAGCATCATTTTTGAAGCTTGTTCTTTAAACTACATTACAGAATAACAAATATTAGCAAATAACAGAAACCAAATTACTTGAGGACTTTCAGCAACAGTAGCAACAACTAAAATGGATATCACTTGTAATTTAAAAAGAAAGTAATAACATACACAAGATGTTGACTTTCCACACAACTTAAACAAAGGGTTAGGAAGGAAACACCCATCAATGCTGGAAAGTACAATAACTGTTACTGGACTTGAAAAACCTATTTTCCTTAAAAAATTGTTTTAATAAGAAGTTTTTTATGAATTTCAACCGAAAGTAGTACTAGCAGCTCGGTCAATGAATCCCAAAAGTTTCCTTATAAGGAAATGGCTAATATTACCATTATCATGTTTTCTTATGCTGATTTTATAAGTGCAACTTAGATGTGGCACAAGGCCAAAAGTATGGGGCACCCAGTGGTGATTGAACTCACTACTCAGTTGCAATGGCCCTAGCGAGACAAGCTTGCTAACCATTACACCACGTCAAGGTGCCCCCTGTCATGTTTTCTTATGTGAGTGCCAATGTGCTGTAAATTGCTCATACCTGTGTGTATTTTTACATCAGTGTGAACATATATATATATATATATATATATATATAAAGAATGTGTGTGCCTCTTTGTCTCCCCCTTTCTGTATTTCTCAGTGTATTCTTCTGTTATATATATATATATATATATATATATATATATGCACACACACACACTTTGTCTGTACATATGAATTTTGGCTGTTCACCACATACATCTTACATTGATGTTAGATTATATTTATTAAAAATGTCTTCTGTCCAAAATTAAAAATGGCATCTGTCACAGCATGGGACGGCAGCAACTCTTCAAGGAAGAAAAGAATGTCCAGTGTTCATGATTGATGCTTCAGAATGTTTCATCAAAAATATTGTTGTGGTTATTCATACCATCAAGCATTGAGAGCAACATTTCGGAAGTGTCGAAAGACAGATTGCAATATTAAAATTTAACACTAATTCAAGCCTGGGTTGATTAATGCAATTTTTAAGGACTTTATTTGATTGTTAAATATGAAGAATGCTAAGCATCATTCATCAGAGCTAAAAGAACAACTCAGAAAGGATTGACTGGAATTGCCTTCTTCTTGTCCACCTCTTGAAATGGCAAGTTGATATATCGGCTCGATATTATTTATAAAACCGTAGTCAATAAATTAGCTTTGCTCACATCATATTAATACTTTCAACGATTAAAGTTTGAAATGATTCTCCTATTTTAACTCCATCATTTTACCAAACATGATATATATTTTTTTATTTTTAATATATATTTATGGTGAGTGATAAACAATTATAGCAGTAACTGGGAAATAAAAGGATTGGAATATTTATGAAATACCAAAAGAAGAAAATAAATGGAAAGACAATTTCCATTATCAGGGAAAGAATCTACTCGATTCATCAGGGCATTGCAATATTTTGCCAAAAATTTAACTGTCCTTTTGGAATCTGTCATCTTCCACTTAACAAATTCTCTGTGTTTAAATGAGATTTAAAACCCCCAAAATATACCTCTTCCTTGGACAGTGGAAGATGTTAAGAGTTATAACTTGAGTTAAATGTATCATTTTATATGGTCAACTGATTGTTATTTTGCAAATCTGGGTCCTGACTGTGGAAAATAGAGGCTGAATGGACTGAATGTTGATCAGCCTTAGTGTGATGATAAATTTCATCTGGCAGTAAGGCCTCTAAGCAGTAGGTTTTGAGGAGCATGTAACCACAGCTTAATTGCTGTTGTACACAGGTGAGACCTGACCCAGGGTGGTAGCACCTGTTGGTGTTCAAGCTATATGAAAAATACATTAGAAATAAATTACCAACAATACATTTTCATATTAAAATTACCAACAATACATTTTCATATTAAAATTACCAACAATACATTTTCATATTAAAATTACAACAATACATTTTCATATTAAAATTACCAACAATACATTTTCATAATTAATTACCAACAATACATTTTCATATTAAAATTACCAACAATACATTTTCATATTAAAATTACCAATTAAATACATTTTACATTTTCATATTAAAATTACCAACAATACATTTTCATATTAAAATTACCAACAATACATTTTCATATTAAAATTACCAACAATACATTTTCATATTAAAATTACCAACAATACATTTTCATATTAAAAAAACAATACATTTTCAATTAAAATTACCAACAATACATTTTCATATTAAAATTACCAACAATACATTTTCATATTAAAATTACCAATACATTTTCAATACATTTTCAACAATACATTTCAAAAAATTACCAACACATTTTCAACCAACAATACATTTTCATATTAAAATTACCAACAATACATTTTCATATTAAAATTACCAACAATACATTTTCATATTAAAATTACCAACAATACATTTTCATATTAAAATTACCAACAATACATTTTCATATTAAAATTACCAACAATACATTTTCATATTAAATTACCAACAATTTTTCATATTAAAATTACCAACAATACATTTTCATATTAAAATTACCAACAATACATTTTCATATTAAAATTACCAACAATACATTTTCATATTAAAATTACCAACAATACATTTTCATATTAAAATTACCAACAATACATTTTCATATTAAAATTACCACAATACATTTTCATTTTCATTAAAATTACCAACAATACATTTTCATTTAAAATTACCAACAATACATTTTCATATTAAAATTACCAACAATACATTTTCATATTAAAATTACCAACAATACATTTTCATATTAAAATTACCAACAATACATTTTCATATTAAAATTACCAACAATACATTTTCATTTAAAATTACCAACAATACATTTTCATATTAAATTACCAACAATACATTTTTAAATTAAAAATACATTTTCACCACCAATACATTTTCATATTTAAAAAAAAAAAAAAAAAAATAAAAGCAATACATTGTTGGAAAAAAAAAAATACCAATAATGTGTTGATATGACTTTAAGCAACCAAAACAAACATGGAGGTGAATTGAGAATTAATACATTATATATATATATATATATATATATATATATGTATGTATGTGTGTATGTAGTTGGACATATATCACAAACACATACACACTGCATCTGTCACATATATATATATATATATATATATATATATATATATATATATATATATATATATATAGAGAGAGAGAGAGAGATGTGCCATCTAAGGAGGCAATGCCTACTCTGAATAAAATAGATCACCAGCTACATTTTCCTTCTGTGGCACAATATGAACCTAAACCCCAAAATTAAGATTACTCTGATTATTATGCATAAAATGCCAAAAATATTTTACTTTTTTGTAGATTTACTACATAAAGGTTACCAGGCTGCCTACCCTGAGTAATTATTGGCAGTACGTATATATATATATATATATATATATATATATATATAGTGCACATTAAACTCAACACCCAGAGGCAACAGTTTGTTTCATGGCCTGAAAATGATGTTTATCATGAATCAAATTGTCACTTCTGGATGTTGACTTCAGTTTCCACTTTCTATGCTCTATCTCTGATATTGAGCACTTTAATCCATAAATATTGCATACCTTAAAACTATATTTTTATCATATATATATATATATATATATATATATATATATATATATATATATATATATATATATATATATTTTGATATAGATGTGAGTTTGTGACCCTGGGTTTCACGCTTTAGCGATCGTCAAACAAACTGATTAATTTTTTAAAAAATTTGGGTTTATGTAGATTGCGTGTATTGGTGTTACTGTGGAAGTGGTGGGGGAAACTTTGTTGTTTTGTCATCGTTAGCTCTATCTCTGATATTGAGCGCTTTCAATAAGTACCACAGATATAATATATAAATAATTATACATATATATATTTATTTATATTTATATACACTTTTTACATATATATATATATATATATATTTATATATACACACACGCACATTTCCAAGCACACGTCTTCTATGGCAGCTAACCAGTCCCTGTTGCAGATACCTGCTTGGTCACAATGATTGACAGTTTGACCAATGCTAGTAGATTCAAACCTTCGGTGACATCATGCCAGCAGTGCATAGACAACTTTGGAAGAGTTCCTCCAACCAAATTTTCTCTCAAAAAACAAGTTAAGTCAAAATAACCAAATTATAAACATCAAATGAACACTCCCCATTGCCTATTAATGTATTTATGATATGTACGTATAGTATTCTGAATAAAATAATTTATTTCCACCTTCTCTTTTGGCAATATAGCCTTACACTTTGCATTAGCACTTGCACTGGTACTTTTCTTTGCAGTCATGTTCAAAAATGTATTCTAAATCACAACTGAAATGTAATTAAAAGAACATCATTGGCCAGATGTAAACAAATGTGAATTCAAAATCTGTGTTAAAGCAGGAAAAAACACACAAGTGCCACCTGTTGGCAGGAATTTGAAGTAAGAACATCTGGTGAACATACTTAATTATGCTAATTTTTTTGTTTTTGATGATTTTATGATATATGTATATATAGTATACATAATATTATTTTAAAATTTATTTAAATATAATTTTATGTGTTTATTGTTATTTTAGTGTTTTCATGTTTCTAATATTTTTAAGGGTCAATGTAAACTCTAGTAAAACGGACTATGTTGAGTTTTATTTTTCAATATAATATTGAAGAAAAAACAACTTTTCCTCAAAAATGACTTAACTCGAAATACCACTGTTTATGATAAGATATAGTTTTAAGATATGCTATCAAGCCAAGAGACTGCATTGTCTGACAATTGCATTTAGGATGAAACACTGTCATCTCTGGGTGTTGACTAAGATGTTTACTTTTATATTTACATATGCTCTATTCCTGATATTGAGCACTTCAACTGATAAATATAGCATAGCTTAAAACTATATATATAAACACAGATAAAGAAAGATAGCCAAAAAAGTGAATGTGAAAAAAATAGACTAGATTTTCACCTTAAATCTCTTCCCAGATTTTGAACTGGAAACCTTTTTCCTTTTTTTTTTTTTTTCTCTAAATGAAAGCATATGAGCATACATACTATATAAGTTTTAATAAACAGAAGGCATTCAATCTGAAGCAATTTGAAAAATTAGAATTTAAGCTTTGCTCTTGTAATGTCATCAATATTTGAATTTTATTTAGTTTCCTTTTCTCATCCCCAGTTTTTAAACATTCAACCATAATATCCTTTTTTTTTCTTTTTTTTTTTCTTTTGTACATTATTTGCCTCTGACTATATTTTGGATGGTGAGCAGGTATTTAGAACAGCATCTAAAATACAGTCATCAATTCCTGAAATAATTAAAATGCAGCAATACTGTTCAGGGGACAAGGATCTCAATGAGACAAAGAAAATGTAAGAGAATTCATCTCAAGGGTGGTAACCCTTGAGAAGAATTCTCTTGCAAGAGAAGGAGTAATTATTATATCTGTTTACCACTTGTTATTTGGGCTGGACACCATTTCCAATCCACTTTAATCCACAGGTTTTGAATTCTTCTCTATTAAAGATATTTTCAAACATCAAGAATCTTTGCCAGATACTTTTCCCACTAAAATTTACCCTTACTACTTGGCTTTGTTAGCAAATATGAAAATTACCTGTTCAGAAATAATTCCTTGAAATATTTTTTGGTGACTTGTCTGAAGTCTGTGATTTTTGCCTTCAGTTAGATGTGGGATTTATCATAACATCTTCTGCAATATTTGGAAATATCTTGTAATGAATACATAACCTCAAAAATACATGAATTATCCACTTCATGAAACCAATCTACCAAAAGCATTTGGAAATCACTCATGATTTACACCTAGTACTTGTAGGCAGATCTTGCTTTGTGCCCCAACAACCCACTGGGTTAAAGGACTAAGCTTGATAAAATCTCATCTGAAAATCTTTTAAAGTGAATTATGAATTCCATCATCAAACAAACCATCTTTTTTAGTCTGCGTGGGGTTATGTGTTTGAAGATAGTGGTTCGTTTATATCTTTAAATTTAGAACAGAAACTAATGTTAGAAAAATAGGGGAAAAACAAAAATGCATTTGCCTATTTTTTTTTTTTTTTTTTTTATTGTTAAAGATGAGAGACAAAAATATCTTTGGAGAAGAACAAAAAAAAAAAAAAAAAAAAGGTAAAAGGTGGATATTTTCTGAAGTTCACCACAAAGAAAAAAAACTGAAAAAGAAAAAAAAATTGTACTAAACAAAGATAATAACCAAAAAATAAAACCAGGTATGATTTTTTTTTTGTCTTCATGAAAAAAATTTTTAAAAGGAAGCTAAAATGACAAATCATTGACAGGAAGTTCAGTTAGGGTATTTTAAAAAAAAAAAACAAACAAAAAATACACGCCTGAATAAGACATTCCATATGTAGCTTTCTGTTTATCTTTCTCTCTTTTTCAGTTGAATTTTTTTTTTCTTTCTCTCTGTTCTCTCTTTTTTTATTGTCATAATTTTCCTTTCTTTTTCTTTCTCCACCTTAATCTCTGTTTTTCTTTCTTTCTATTTCTTTGATGTTTCTTGCTCTCTCTCACTCACACACACACACACACACACACAAAAAGACAGAAAATGACTTGCTGCATTCCAATCATTTAATCATTCCTTTTTTTTTTTTCCTCCTTTCTCTCTTTCCAATTTCTCCCACCCTACCAACTCTCTTCCTTCCACCCAGAACTTTCAAATTCCATAATCTCAAAAGTTATGCAAATACAGATTTACAAATAGCTCAACTGCTTGCATAAATCAAATAAACATGGAACCAATTCTGGTAACCAATCTTTTTATTTATTTTTGCAGCATTTCCTCAGCCTTTCACTTTGGCTGGAGCTCATTAAAATATTGAAAGCACCTCCCCACCCGAATACTAAAGTTTCCAATTGTCACATTGAAAGAGACAGTTTGAAAAAGACTTCAGATCTGACCAACTTTGTTGATATTATTCTTAGTTTCAACAAAGCTTTTTGTATCAGTTAGACATGTTTGTATTGTCTGGGTCTTTTTTTTTTCTTTCTTTCTTTAAATGTATATCGACTGCCAGTTTCTGGTTTCCTCAGACATCTATTTTCTGCGATTAAATAAAATTACTAAATATGGTAGAGTGTAAAACAAGTTTTTCTTTTTTTTAAATAAAGTTAGCGTGGTTATTATTTATTTCTAAAATAATATTTTTTAGTACTAAAGTTTATCCAATACAAAGTTCAAAAGCCCCTCAATGTATTGGTCTACTGTTAAAATGATTATGATGAACAGGGTATGTGATATGAATGAAAGTGAAGAGGTTAAGACTGTTCAGGGAAGCATCTACATGGGAGACAGTTTCCCAAAGTAGAAGTTCTTGAGAAAAAGCTGTCTAAGTAGAAAATCCTCCTTAAATATGGAATACAGAAAAAATGATGACTTCAGTGGCAAAGGGTGACTTGGATCCAGGCCATGCGGTCAAGAAGATTTTGTCATATACAGCCTACTGTAATATATTGTCACTTACTGTGAAGATCTTCTCATGTACTGTCAACAACTCTACAAGCTACTTGCTACTTCAACTGCTACATAAGAAAAGAGACCACCCTTTATGAATTTTCACTTTTCCAGTCATCAATCGACACCATTTTCTGACACCTATTGTCAAGTGATAAGAAACATATTTAAACATTTCTTAAAAATTAAACTGTCTTGTTAATAATAGAAACTGTTAATTTGATGAATTCTGAACAAGATTAAACCAAAATTACTTACTTTTTCTTAATAAGCAGTGAAAAACAACATTTTTGTGAGGGTGGGGGTTTCATTATCTTATACAGCCATTGAAGTAAAAAGTAACTTTTTAGAGTTGTTGACAGGCAAACAGTGAAACAATACTACAGTAGGCTGTATATGACAAAATATTTGTGACTACATGCCCTGGATCCAAGTTAACCTTCACGACTGGATCTGGATGATTTGACATGATGAAAGCAGCATGGTGTATCCTATCTGTAAAGGTCTGGACTAGTGGAACTAAAGACTTGGTCTCGTGTATACATTTGCCATGATGATAGTGACAGTAGCAATGGGGTTGTGACATTAAACCTGTGTGGGAAAGAGACGGCAGAGTACAGAATGAGACCTCTCATGATTAACTTTTTACTGTTATGTAATATCAGTGTTTTTTTATGGCAGTGAATGCTACACATTCTCCTCACAGATGAAGAAGAGATTTCAGGCAACAGAAATATGGTTCTGCAGGAGGATGCTGAGGATACACTGGAATAAATATGTAAGGTTTTATGGATTAAAGGCCAATGACACTTTCAAAGAGATAATTGACATTTCTAGAACATGTAATGAGGAAAGAGTGCATGGTGAGTTTGGCAAGAGAAACAGAGGGAAACTGGATAACCTACCTAACAAGCTACACACACACACACACACACACACACACATATATATATATATATATATATATTCACGTTTTTGTGTGTATATATATATGTGTGTATATATATATATATATATATATATATATATATCCTCATTAATTTTTTTTCAGAAGAAAAATCATCATCTTTGTCATCATCACTTTTTTTTTTTTTTAAAGAATTTTCCATTTTTGAAAAATAAAGGAACTGGGATTGGGGAGGGAGTTAAAGGAAGAAGTCTTAAAGAAAAAAATGGAAACAGAAGGTTAAAGGAAAAAAAAGTTTTAGTGAATAAGATCAATATTCATTTTGCTCTAGGTATTCCGCAACTTTGAAGACTGCATATATACATATATATATATATATATATATATATACGCTAGCCAAAATATTGATATTAGTCAGGAAATTTTTGATTAGTAATCTGTATGCACTTATTGATTGATAAATATTACTATTATTGAACATAAAACACCCTTCAAAAAATATGATACCTCTGTTCTGAAACAAGTTAGCAAATAAATTTTGAAAAGCAGTTGAAAACTTTAATTTTTGTTGAGTCTTTGAAATTCAGAGTGTGACCTCAAATCTAATATTGATCTGAATTATTAAGAGTGAGCTTTTATACTGCTGATTTCTGTTAAATGTTTTTTTTACTGTTCATTTGGTACCACTATCAAAAAATGCAGGAAAAATTGTCCTCAGTGCTATGTGCCTTCAGGGAATGTCGATCATATCTCTCCACACCTTCCTGGTTTTTTAGCTGTTAGTAAAACTTGTGTTTTTGCTCTCTCTTCTAATCCCTGTTCTGCCAATTATTTACTCAAGCTCGTTAAGATAGAAATTTGAAAGACCACGAAATAGACATTCACAATGTGGTAATAAAATGAAAGAGAAGGTTGTGTTTGTTTATTTTTGTTCTTTCCCCAGTAACGATTATTAATGAGCAAGTGTAATTTAAAGTGAAACTAATTCTCATATAAATATTGACAGCTTCCTCAATTGTTCAGTCTTTATAAAAGAAAGAAATTGTCAACTAGACGAACGTAACAGAAGAAAGGGGAAAAAAAAAAATTATTGAATAATGGTTACAAAAAGATTTGTTTGTCTTTTGTTGTCTTGCCTCCAACACATAAATGGCAGATGACAATGTGTGTACCTCTGACATCATCAAAACAAAATGTATGAATTATCAGTGTGAGTGTCTCTATTTAAATATATACGTTTGTACACACACATACACCTAATTCTGTGTAGATACGTCTTCATGCAAATATCAGTGTCTGTAGACACATGTGTGTGCCTGTTCATGTCAATCAATATATACTCATTATGGATATAATGTTTATATCTGTATGTACATAAGTAAAGGAGAAAACTGAATTGATTTGTCTTTGCACACACAGAGGCTATTAATTTGATACCTGACTGTCATCATTAACTGATGACACTTATTCAAACTAAATTGCAATCACAATAGCTGGACATTATTTCTACTTTTGAGACGTTCGCCAAGATAATTGATGACACTCAAAGCCTCTGCCACTTTGACATAAACGATGGACGATAATTAACTACCTTAGGGGTTTTCTTACACTTGCAATCACCAGAACTGCTTAATTGAATAAAAGACTCTTGTAATTGGTGTCTTTTGTAGTTGGCACACCTTAGCCTTTCATTGTTATCATTTACCTTTCATTACTGAGTGTGGGTTTTTTTTTTCCCTCCTCCTCCTAATTTGTGAGTCTGTGTTTTGTACTGTTATTGGTCACACATTAGACTTATTCAAACCTTTTCAAGACATACATTATTCTGATTGACAACCATTGATTAAAGCAAATTTCTATTTTCTTTCTCTTTTCACTGTTGTATGTATTTTCCACGTCCTGATAGATCAGAAATGAAATGATATTGTTTAAATCAAAGATCATACCATTTTGACCATTTCAACCATTAGAGTGCATCCAATAAACACTTCTCTTTGATTGCAATCTTTGGAGAAGCTTTTTTCAAGTACTACACAAGAAGATAGTAAATGGCACCTTGTACATAAATCTGTGGCCCAGGCATTTGTTTTATTTTTTTTTTTTTTTAATAATTAATTTAATTTTTGACATGCCAACAACTACTTATTCTAATTTAAAATTTTCATTTTATTTTATCTTATTCACTTCACCTTAGCATTCTTGATATGCAGAAAGTTGATGAAATGCAACAAAAATTATTGATGAGATTGGAATCATCTTGAGCTTGTTCTGTTTGAACATTAAAAAAATATGTTAGGTCTCATTTTGTATTTTACATAAAAAAAAAAGTTTTAAATTGACTGAAAGTATCTTAGCTGATGTTTTCTTCCTTTTTATGAAACATGTTTTTAAAATGTGAGAAAAAAAACAATTTCATTCAAACTAACCATAGAAATATCTTATTCAATTAAACAGTGCTTTAAAGCAAATGCATCCAAAATAACGCAGATATCTTACCTGGAAAAGAGGCCAAAGCAATTACGATTTGATTTTCTTAGAGGCCAACTATAGGAAGTTATTCTGTAATTGTTAGAAATTTTTTTCTGGAATCTGGGATTAACTCAATTATTTTTATCTAAACATTTGTTTCAGATAGAATTGTTTAAACTCTGCAAGTAATTTTGAAAAGTTGAGTATAGATTATTTCATGTTTCTGTAAAATTATCACTCTGTTTTATTTTCAATTTCTTCACTTATATTTCACATTTACAGTATTCACTTAATCAGTGCCAAAAAAAAAAGAGTCTGGTTCATTTTTCAAAATCTGACAAAACAGTGAAAGTGTTTTGGGAAAGTTTTTTTTTTTTTGTCAGTCCAAAAACTTTTTAGCACTCTTTCATATAAAAGATAGTTGCTGTTTTCAAAAAATATGTACTTTGCATTTAACACTTTTTAGACTAACTCATTTCATTAAGCAATCAATATTTGAGAAAAAAAATGGACAATCAATCCAAAAATGATGAAGAGACATGAAGCAACATAAATGTGGTTCTACAGAAGAATGCTGCCTATACCATGAACTGGACAATGTTTTAGAGAAGCTTATAGACAGACTTCACATCAAAAAAGAGTTGAAATTTTTAGGGTACTTAATGAGGAAAGTGGGCTTGGCAAATTTGATACTCACAGTACAGATTGAAGTTAAGAGATGGCAGAGGAAAACAATGCATAACCTACCTAGCGAGCTTGAGTAAACGGGAACAAGGTTTAGGAGTGATAACAAAAAGATAACATTTATTAAGAGCTAGAAAGGAGAGGAAATTGTGGAGAGCCATGATCACCAACGTCCTGAAAAAACATGGCACATAGAAGAAGATGAATGTTAGGAATCAAACTATAAAAATGAACAGTATTTACATTAGTCGGACTATTGTCCTCATCTTTGTCGCCATATTTGTCACAACGTTTCGGCCATTGTACGCTCCAGCCTTCTTCAGATGGTTGGAATTTCGAACTGTACCCTTTATTTCGATCACTGGGGTAGACTGTTCTAGTTCCACGTGCCATGTTTGATGGATGTCAGTTATCAGTTATCTCCTCAAGGACACATGGCACAGTGGATAAAGGTGTTGGTTAGATCCAGTGACAGACCCAAAGAAGGTGAGTTCAATTCCTGGTTAAGGCAGTGGAGAACTTTCAGAGGGAAAATTAGCAGGAGATAACTGATAACTGACATCCATCAAACATGGCACGTGGAACTAGAACAGTCTACCCCAGTGATTGAAATAAAGGGTTCAGTTCGAAATTCCAACCACCTGAAGAAGGCCGGAGCGTACAACGGCCGAAACGTTGTGACAAATATGGCGACAAAGATGAGGACAATAGTCCGACTAATGTAAATACTGTACAGAATACCTCATCTCAGAAATATAGACAGACTATAAAAATGAAACTACTGATTTCTTGTTGTTTCGCCCAATGCTCTAACCAGTGAACTACACAGTCATTGTTTACAAGAAAAGCAATCTTTTCAAACTTTTTGTTTGGAGAAAGTGATTTTCAAAGATGTTGGACTTAAGATAAACAAACAAAATCTTTAATAATTGATTTCTTGTAGTTAACTTTTAATAAAAAAAAACACAAAACTTTATAGAATTTTAGTAAAGTTTTCATCTGATTTGATGATTTTTTTTTTTTTTTTGTGGTGGTGGGGGTGTCTTTTTAAGAACAAAGAAAAATATCTGTTCAACCCAAAAGCCTGCACAAAACCACAGATAATAAAACTTGATAGAACATTATCCGGATATGTTCTTGGCTTTCTCTGTTTTAACACTTCTGCTTTGAGAGTTGAATTAATGAAGTATGTCTACTTGTAATCACAATTTTCTGATGTTAGAAATTTCTGTGTTCCTCTTTCTTTACTGGTTGCACTTTTTACGTTGTCTTTCTAGCACAACATCGACTGTATTGTTCCTGTGTACGGTGTGCAAATTTCAACAACTATCTAACCAAATAACGCTTCATTTCACTTTGGTAAGCATTCGCAATCTCTGGCAATACATTTTCATAGAACTCTAACAGGTTCTGAACAAAAGGTCACTCTTTATAAACAATTACAGAGCTTCATTTATATCTTCTTCCTCTTTGTTACGTTTTTCTTTGTTTTCTACCAGCAAAACTTGAACACCAACCATCCATTTCTTTTCATCGTCTTCTTTTTACTTAGCTGTGCATTTGCAAATTCCTGGGGTCAGTAAATCTCTAGTCTTATTTCGGAAGTAAGAAGCACTGGTTCATTTCGTCAAGTCGTACCAACTCACTGAATAACAAATTTTAGTTTCTCATTATGTGAAATTGCCCATCATATTTTCCACAGAGTTCTTTCTTGCAGCCATTAATGCCTTCTTAGCAATTATTGCTTTAGTTTACAACAATGAATTTCCTGCTGTATTTTCACACCTTTGGCCTTCCATAGTTCCACACTACATTGATTCATATCTTCTCATTGTTCTTCTGCTTAATGTCTTCTGCTCAATCCATATGGATAGAATCCTGTCCCTAGAACATCCAATGTTTTATATCCTTTGATTAATTTATTCTAATCTCTTTTGTTGTTTTCATTTCTCTGTTTTTGAAAACATTATTAGCTTACCAGCTTTGGAATCAGCTGAATGAATATGGAAATAATATAAGGTTTAAAATCTGTCCTTCCAGAACCAATCTAAGGCAAAAAAAAAAAAATTTTTTTTTTTTTTTTAACTTTTTGTTGTGATATTCTTTTTTGCTAATTTATGGTTGAAATTAATTTTAAATAGAAATAAATATTTTGGAAGGTTTTAAAACTTGAAAATATTTAATTTCCATCTTGAAAACATTACGCTTCACTTGACAATTATTGGCCTAATATTTTCAGGCTTAAGGCCACATCATGTTGAAACACCAGTTCCTGTACAATCACTGAAGTTAAGCAAATTCGAGTCTGGTCTGTACCTAGATGGGTGACTGCTTGGGAATATCAGGTTCTGTAAGCTTGGATGTGCATGTGGTGTAACAGAATTGTTAACCAGAAAGCCAAGTTCCAATTCCACTTGGGTACATTATATTCACTTACGCACAAATACCCTTCGGAAAGAGATGAATCCACCTCTTCTCTTAACCCAGAGCTGAGTTAGTAAGCAAGATTTGTATCACTAAAACCATTACTATCTCAAAAAAATATTGCATACAAAATATTGAGACTTTGGCATTAAATAACCCATACGGCTGTTGATATACCATTAAGCAAACACAACCAATCAATATTTTTATCAATTTACAAAATATAATAGATATTTTTTCACAACCAATTCTATTTCAAGCATCTAGTAGACATCATAACAGCTGTTGAATATGAAGCTTGAATAAAGGAAAATCATAGAAGGATATAAATTTTATCTTTTTGTTATCACTTCTAAACCTTCTTACACTGTCCATTTACTCAAGCTTGCTAGGGTGGTTATGCATTGTTTACTTCTGTCATCTCTTAACTTCAATCTGTACTGTGAGTATCAAATTTGCCAAGCCCACTTTCCTCATTAAGTACCCTAAAAATTTCAACTCTTTTTGATGTGAAGTATGTCTATAAGCTTCTCTAAAACATTGTTCAGTTCATGGTATAGGCAGCATTCTTCTGTAGAACCACATTTATGTTGCTTCGTGCCTCATCTTCATCTGCGGATTGATTGTCCAGCATTTTTTTCTCTAATGCTTAATGAAACACAGGAAAAATGGTGCAAAAGTAAACTAAACGTCAAAATTTAATATAAAATATTTATGAAATAGATGTTCAATGAAAGAGTTTATTAAATAAGTTTAGTTATCCTTGAAATAAAAATAAAGCATTTATATCAAATGATTTTCATCTCACACAAATTTGTTGCCTTATTATTTCCATTAATTACATGAGGACTATTATCTCCATCTTTGTTGTTATTATCAGGCAGTAATTGTTGGTTTATATTTGGGGGGGGGAGTATCTGTGGTTAGTGTAACAGTTGCCTAGCCACATTTACACAAATAGCCTTCTCTCCCTAAAGCAGAATGGACTGTCTTGGTTTGAGATGGCAACCAGTCTAGGAGAAAGAACACAGAATTCCAAACTAGACTGAAGAACACTATTTACATTATTTGGACTATTGTCCTCATCTTTTTCAACATATTTATTACAACGTTTCGGCTGTTGTATGCTCCGGCCTTCTTCAGGTGGTTGGAATGTTAAACTGAACCCTTTATTTCACTCACTGGGGTAGACTGTTCTAGTTCCACGTGCCATGTTTAATGAGTTATCTCCTGTTAATTCCCCTCTCCAAGTTCTCCACTGCCTTAACCGGGAATTGAACTCACACTCTTTGGGTCTTGTTACTGGATCTAACCAATGCCTTTATCCACTGTGCCATGTGTCCTTGACAGAACCCAAAGAGTCTGAATAATGTAAATAGTGTACATAATACCTCATGTCAGAAATATAGACAGTCTGAAGAAGAATGAATGCCATAGAAGGAGTAGAATGTCTCGGACAAGACTATACTACTACTGTTATGGCTGCAGTACATATGGTGTTCCCATGGTTTATGGAACTTATATGATGACATTTGAGGGGAAAATCTCTTTGAATTGATACTTTTATAGCTTTTATAATCTACTTTACTGAAAATAATCCTTTAATAATTCTGCTTAATCCCTACCTATTGTGTATGTTACACCCTGTTAATGCCTCATACATGTTGAAATATTCTGTTTTTGATCAAAAGGAAAGACGGAAAAGACATATTAGAGATGCTGTTTGGTTTCAGTGAGAAAAAAACAAAAAAAAGATTCAGAAGTAACGACACTCTCATGTGTTTAACATCTGCTTCAGTGAAATAGAAAGATTTATGAATTTTGAATCTTTTCATTTGTACCCTCTTACTTCTTTAAATAATGACATTCATTCATACTGTTATTGTAATATTTTGTTAAAGTTGTTAAGCTAATATTTAACAATGCAATAGGGGAATTTTCACTGATACTTTTTTATTACGGATACTTTATATATTATTTCATATTTATGATTGTTATTGTAATACTTAGTTAAAGTTGTTAAGCTCAAATATTTAACAAGGTAAAAGTGAATTTCTGTGGGTATTTTAGTCAGACTTTGCAAGGAGTCTATTCACTCATTAACTTAGGAATTATGATTCCTTGTGAAATTTTCATGAGTACTTCAGTTTTTAATTAAAGTGCTTTTAAATTAATGGTTGGTTGTATATGAGATGAATTCAGAATTTCCCTCTGTCTTTTATCACTGGAGATGTTTATGGATAAGACTTCTTTATTAAAAATCATCATCAACAAAAAAAAAAATATGGTAGTTGAAAGATTTATTGAAGCTTACTGCATGTTTTTCATATGAAAATTATATATTTTTCATTATCAGCTTTCAAAATATCTGTTTAGTAAAAAATAAATTGATAATAGTATTATCTCCATGATATTCTGCTTGCTGGAAATATATTTCTTATACAAGAAGCAGCAAAATACAATAAAACAGTTTCTGTTTCAATTAGTTTTAACAAAAGAAAACCAATATTTACTTAATAATATTTACAATAGTCATCTAAATAAGTTTCCAACAACCATTTCTTTTTAACCCATAAATGCTTGCTGTTAAATTTATTAAAATAAAAATTCAGCTGTAAATTATGAAAATTAAAATAAAAATTCAGCTGTAAATTATGAAAATTAAAATAAAAATTCAGCTGTAAATTATAAAAATTAAAATAAAAATTCAGCTGTAAATTACAAAAATAAAAACAAAAAATTCATGTGTAAATTATTAAAGTTGAATATAAATTAGGTGTTTGTGAATAAAACTTGAATATAAATTAGGGGTTTGTAAATAAAACTTGAATAAAAATTAGGGGTTTGTAAATAAAACTTGAATATAAATTAGAGGTTTGTAAATAAAATTTGAGTATTAATTAGGGGTTTGTAAATAAAACTTGAATATTAATTAGAGGCTTATTTATAAAAATCCAATATTACTTATAAAAACCCATGAATAGCCACCATTCTAAAAATGGGACAGTATTGCATTAATTGGTCAATTTGAAGTGACATGAATAAAAAATTCATTTCCTTTATTATTATAAAAAGCATAAAAAACAAAGAACTGTTGAATCTTGTGGACACACTAAGTATATAAAAATATAAAATTTAATTCAACCAATAAATTTCAAGAAGTCATATTTAATTTCCAAACTAAGTTGAAAAACTTTGGTATCTGTCACCTTTGCTTTTGGTCGTGATGTTATCATATCTACATTGGCAACAGTCCAATTTTGAATTCAGAAGAGTTAATGTAGGAAGTGAAATGTGACGGTGGTTTCATCTCCCATTTGTGGGAGGTACTGCTTTGATGTGCACTGTCAAGCATATTGGTAACACAGAAATTAATTGAATAAACTTTTGGTAAAGATTTAAACAAAATCTGGACGAGTTGTTTTATCTTCCTCTTTAAGTACTATATATATATATATATATATATATATAGTGGGTACATGTGTTTGAGTAGATATCTCTGCTTTTTTTTAACAGGGAAATTGATATCTAGCAGCTTAGAAGCATCAAAGTCTGATTAAAGAAAATGTACCTCTCAGCAGGGATTGAACCTGTATTAATTTTTTACCTTAGGGAAACTAGCTTGTATCAAAGTGTGCTTTTACAATTTTAACCTCCATGAAGCATTGAGGGTCAGAAGAAATAATGTTAGATTAAAAATAAATCTATTAATTGCTTAGTCACCCACACACAGACAGACATATATATATATATGTGTTAATGCGCGCACACACAGATATATTCATGTGTGCACACATAGATAAATATACACACATAAACACACATGTGTGTATATATATATATATATATATATATATATATATATATATACACAGATGTATAATATGAGGAAATGTTTGATATGTTGAAGGAAGTATTTGTTTACTCAGCATTTAGAGTTAATTTGTACTGTGAATATTGTGAATGGAATTAGTTGCGTTCCTCTTATAAAATATGCATTTTCTTCATTTTATTGCCTCAGAAAGATGGAAACTTTTTTTTTCCTGCTCTCATATTGACATGGATGAAAAAAATAACCCTCAGAAAAAAAAAATTTTTTGCATACCTTCATTTGTCAAAGTTATAATGAATTTAAATTTTTGATTTGCAACAACTCTGTTTCTGCTAATGAGTATAATCTTTTGTGATTGCCAATAAAAAAAACAAAAAAACATTTAGCTGTTCATACACACACATATATATATATATATATATATATATATATATATATATACACACACACACACATTTTATCAAGGCAAATGCCTTGATAACGTCCCTCAGAGGCTGAAACATTGTTTGCTTTCCTTTTTGGCTTTATTCATAATTTTCAAAATACAAAAAATATGTAATCCAAGCATAGTGAATAACTATGTCCCATTGTAAAAAAACAGATATATGAAAATTCAAATTTGTGTAATGGTCAGTTCATACTAATCACCCAAAGATTGCATTGTGTATGAAATTCAAATTTGTGCTAGCAGGGATAATATATACATATATACACACACACAGATATTTATATGACTTTGTAATGTGTGCCAAGCACAACACACTTTCAGCCTCCATAATGGTCTGTTGAGCTAGTTAACTAGTGCCCCAAAATGTGATTGTGTATAGGTATATTAAATAAATATACCTAATATATTAAGAGATCATCTTTTAATCTTTGACTTTCTATATGTACAGGTATGTGTGTGTGTGTGTATAAACTCATGTCACATGCAAACAAAAAGTTAAGGCCACTTTAATATGGCTGCAATCATTTATTTTATGAAACAAATATTTTTCAACATAATCTTTGTCACTTCTCTCAATTCAATGATGAATATAAATAATGTAACAAAATATAATTTAAGGTAAATATTCAGGTAATAATTGTATCAGTATTATTGATCCATTCAACAAAAAGGAATTTAAGCATACAATGAGATTGGCTTTTACTTTTCTGGAAAATGAGGAATGATAAGTATTGGAACATTACACACAATTTTGGCAATTTACCTTATAAGATTTTACCTAGTATCAAACAACTTATTTGAGACCAGGAGAAACTTAATTGTTTCTTGTTCGTTCTGTTTAATAAAACCTGTTCTAATGGAGGGTTGGTTGCTAAATATACTATGTTTAAAGTCTTTATATAAAATTCAGTCTATATAAAAATATTGCATGCAAGATTTGTCAGTGAACAGGTACTACACAGTGATCATAGGTAGAGAACTGACGAGTAACACTTTGATTGTCAGCAGATATATCAATTCAGCCATCAACCTGAGAAAATATTGCTATATAATTCAATAAGAAAGTGATTACAATTTTTACAGAAAAATGCTCATCAGAAAAAGTATGAATTTAATTTATGAAAATAATAATAATAATGAATTATACTCTAAGAAACAATGCTTTTGATGATATTCAAACAATTATTCTATAATTTTTTTATATTAATAGTCTTACATGGTAACATAAGACTTATGTTACCATGTATTAGCAAGTATTTCTACAACCTTTTATATCACAAAAAACAGCCAGTATATAAAGACCGTATGAATATAAAGATTTTTAGCAAGAAATTCATGATAGGGATTTAGACATTTTTATTGGTTATCACAGTTGAGTGTTTTTCTGTTTTATGATGTTGTCAAATTAAAGTGTTGCAGAAGTTCTTTAACAAATATCTTTGCTACTTTTCAAAATGCATCAATCCAATATTAAAAAAAAGCTTGGAAATGAGATTCTTAAATATATTTTTCAAAAATGTTTGTTTCTTTGAGTCGTGTTAAACAATCGAAAAAGGTGTTGTAAAATTTTATCATAAAAGTATTTTGTTTGTTATGCTATAAAATAAAGGTGAATAATTCGTGTGAAAGTTAAAACTACAGTCATTACATAAGTTTTATAAATTAACAATTATTTTTTTCTCTGAATTTTTCCCAAATAATTTTTCTACTTTGCTAATGAATATTTTTTTTTTAACTTGATTTCTCTTCATTTTCTCAACTTTTTGATCAATAAGAAATAATAATAATTGATTCTTAGTTTTAGGTATAGTTGTTAATTAATTATTAGCTATCATTAACAAGTTCCTTGATTTTTTTTTTTTTTTTTTTTTTTAAAAAGCATTCTCAGTAATTGGAAATTAGTAGTAATTTAGTACTAACATATTCAGCTCAAGTCAGAAAATCAAGTTATGTGATTGTTTGGCTTGTGGAAAACTTTGGCTATGACACTTTATTGATTTAATTACTTATTCTTTCACTAATTTGTTTTGTCTTCGTTTTGAATTATATATTTGCCTTAGTTAACAAAATTAACAATGTGTGATTAAAAAAAAAAAAAAATATTTTAAAAATTTCTCACATGTTGCATTAACCATGTCAGTAACTCAAGTGTATCCAAATAAAAGTGGCTAAACAATATGCAGGGAAGTTTGAGTTCAAACCTTTTTAAGATAAAATCATGCCAACATTAATTGTATTTACAAGTATATGCACTACACCATCAAGAATGATCACAAAATAAGAATAGTAAAAACTTAGAAAATAACTAAATATTGCATTTTATGTAGTTACACGTACTTCAAATTTGGGTTAAAGAGGTACTGCCATCTTAGAAAATCAACATTTTATAGTTTACATCTGGGGTTTACATTCTGACCTCTGTCATTGCTATATAACCATCTCAGCCATGAGGTAGACTACATAAATGTCTTTCATCATATCACAAGGTCTGTAGCCCATTGGGGTTGTTGGTGAATTAAATGTATTGCAGCTGTAGCAACATTGGTGTGTCTAAAGCAAGCTAATCTGATAGTTCATCCATTTTCAGGATAGTTCCAAATTGAAAATTTTCCTTTTAGAGTTATTGTCACCTCAATGTAAGACAGCCCAGTCAGCCCTGCTGTTTAACCCATATCTGGAGGAAGATACCCTTTTCAAGGGCATTAACATAAAATGAATGAAAGAGAATCTATTGCAATTTGAACTTGGCATGCCAATTTTACTTTCTGTGCTGATCTCTACATATCCAAACGTCTTTAATATTGTTTTAATTTCAATGTGAATGTAATACGAAGTAGTGATTTGTAAGAATTCCCAAGAGTTTTGTGTTGCTGCTCGACAAATGGCAGGGAGATAATGTGGGTGTGACTGAATTTTGGTTTCAGGAAAGAATCCAGCCAGAAACAGGTAAGATTATAGGCAGTGAAAAAGGGTGAGAGGCTTCGGCATTCAACAAATTAAAACCTTATCATCTTCTTCACTTTTCTCAGTCATAGCCTATTCAGTTATATCCATTTCCTTACCTATGCATCTTCCAAAAGCTTAGCTGTGAGGAAAAGGAGTAATTAAAATATTTTCAGTAATTAGTTTTATTTGTTTCGGCTTGTTTTCATTTACCCGCAACTTTAAGTAAGGTGAGCAAATTCTCGTTTTCTTGTCCTGCAGCCTGGAAGTGGAACACTATATAGTAAAGTGAGAAAGGAAACATTATCGCGTTCCAAGGATATTGAAGATAATAGTTCTCTTATCCCTTGCTAAAGCTTCCACCTTTAAGGCTTTCTGACCAATTCCAGATGATTTGCTCTTTAAGTTGTGAGACTGACAAAGCGATGACTCTTTCAAATGCCAGCAGACTGGCCAATCATATAGCTGCTAACTGACCAGCTTTGGTGCCATTTTGTTCATGATTGTTGGTACCGAGATCATCCTCCTGGCTGTTGGCCCTGTGCCAACCTCCCTCTTCTGAATGAAGAGTAAATTTTAATCAGTTATATTCTCCTCTCTCTCTCTCTCTCTCTCTCTCATACTCATGTATTGACTCTTAATTTGACCCTTTCGAATAAAACTTAGGTTCTTTTAACGTTTGAGCAGAAACTGCTCTAAAAGTTAGATACTTTGGCTGTTTGGCTTCATGACACAAATTGCTTACAGCCATACCACATTGAAACACTAGTTCTTCTATAATCACTGAAGTTAAGCAACGGTGAGCTTGGTCAGTACTTAGATGGATATTTGCTTGGGAATACCAGGTGCTTTAAGATTTGTTGTGTGGGTGGCGTAATGGATGATAGCTAGCAATTGGAAATTGTAATACTGATTACCAGTTCCAGCCAGGTTCATTATATTCACTTATGTGTAAATACCTTTGGAAAGGAAATGTTTGAATCCACCTCCTCTTCCTCAGCTATGGGTTAATTTCTAGGACGCATATCAGCAAACTATTATTATTATTTCCAAAACAGTCTTACAATCTAAAAATATTTTCTGGCTTTAAATAACCTGCAAAATGATGGCATCTTAACTTCACTCACTTTCTCACTTCCCTCAGTCTCTTCTACAAATATTTGCATGGTAACTGTTCTGAAGTGCTTTTTCCTGGTGTTCTGATGACATGAATTTAAGCATGCTACTACATTGGAATCTAGTTCCCAGCCTTTTACTGTTGAAATAGTTAAATGTAACTGTCACTTCTACTCTAACAGTTTCTTTTCTCACAACTCTCACCTGTGGAACACCCTTCTGTTTACTTGCTTCCGTGATAACTACAATCATCAAAAATTTAAATGCACTGTCAATTGCTATCTTCAGTGGTCTTGAATCCAGTTCATCTTTTATTCTTTCCTCAATCCTTTCTGTATTTAGTCTTTTCTCTCACTTTCAAACCCTGTAACCACCCCCCTTGTGTACTAGTGACATTCCAGCCTTGCTTGGGGGTGAAATGTTTTAGAAAAAATGTTTGATAAGCTGTAAAAACAAATCAAATCAATAAAGATTCATGATACAAAATTTTATTTTCCCCTGTTTAATGACATTTATCATTACATGTAGAATGGTTCCTTGTTTTATCGAGTAGCATATAATCAGTTTGACACACATTGCCAAATATAATAAAATTCCTGATTTCATGAAACTGGTAATCTTAGCTGTGGGAATGTTCATAAAATTTCTCTTGTTATGACTTAGTGTTTTACTTAGTATATTGGTTGAACAGAGAGTAACAGGCCAAATAAGGGATCATGTTTCTTCTTCAGTCAAATTTAACTTCTTTTAAATGCAATGAAAGGTATGAATATTTTAGACATCCCCCTCCATTCTCAAAATGACTGATTTCACTGTTTGTGTTCACAATAGTGCCTAGCAAGCTGGTAACTAATTCTATAATCATAAATTTGTCACTATTTTTTTGGTTAAAGCAATAATCCTAATGTATGGTTAACTTAAATGCCTTGATGTATTCTCCTTTCATTTAACCATTGACATGTCCTTTTCTCATACCACCATGATTTTTTGCTGGTCAAAACAAACTGTTGAATGTATTTGTATACATATGTTTCCTGCTGACACCTTTTTTTTTTTTTTTAAAGCTGGGTGAATTATACCTACGGACCTGCATATTTGAGGGACTTGATAAAGAAAATGTGCTCTCCAGCAGGTTTCAAATGTGTGTCTTCTTCTTGTAGAAGAAATCATCTGATCCAGCAGATAAAAGTTTGGTCATTTTCATTATTAAGTCTCTTAAATGCACAAGCCCGTAAACACGATTCAAAATGTTTAAAAAAAGACAAAAGCAAAAACACGGTATCTACTTACACGTAGGTATCTACAAAAAATGTAGTACTCAAAAATAATATTGGATAAAAAATTGATTGATAATTTATGAGATATATAGTATGTGGTGCAGTTCAATTTACATTACATGAATCTGTTTTTTGTATGAATGATTTATGTAATATATATATATAATGACCAGCTAGTCTGATTTTCTGAGCAGACACCTGCTAAGGCACATTTATGTTTATTCAACACTCACAAAGCTTATGCTGGGTGAACCTTAGTTAATTTTTGGGAGAGAGCCCATAAACTGGCAGAATCAAAAGTTTGAACAATGTTCAAGCCCTTGGTCATGATGACTTGTGACTTTGTGCTAGTACAACCATGAAAAGTCTTCAGTAAAATTCTGTTTCTCAAATTTAACTTACGGGGCTTCGATCAACCAATGGTATGATTTTTCAGGTCCTTTCTAAATGGGTCACATGCTGGGATTGACTCCCTGAGACCAATAACATGAGGAAGTCAGCTTCCTGACAAATCGCCCCTGGTAAGATTCAAACCCAAATCTCATACTTAGAAAGTGAATGTCCTGACTACTGTGTCATGTACTTGTGTGTGTGTATATATATATATATATATATATATGTCATGGATTTTATTTTTTTAATCTGTCATTTATATTACTTCAAAGATTAAAGAGGAAAGGTAGGAGGTAGGAAAACAAAAAGAAAATTAAGCAAAAAATATATGCAAGTGGACCATGAGGTCAACACCAAGTGACAGCAGTCTGTTTCATGCTTGAACACAATTTTATTTTTTCCTCTTTACATATTCTTGATATTGAGTACTTTCAGCCATTTATATATTATACCTTAAAACTATATTATTTATCATATATATTAGGGAGGAGAAAGAGACAAAAGGATGACAGAGAGAGACAGGTGTGTTGGTTGTTGATATAGAGAGATACAGCAAAAGTAATAGATTGCAGCTTGCATTGAGGAATTGGAGAGCCCAGTTTGAATTCCAGTCAAATTCATCACATTTACTAACATGCTCATACCATTGGGAAAGGCATGAATCCAACTTTTCTTCCTTGAGCTATGGGTAATAACAGGACAGATTGGATTCTATAGCCTTGGTTGGCAACCAGTCTAGAACTCTGAATCTAAAACTGGTCTGTGTGTCTTTATGACTCCTTGCCCTATCAAGGTTAAAAAACCCAGTCTGCCATACTATTCACAGCTGGGAGAGGTAGTGATAAATTCATGGCTTTTCTTTGTGTTATAGTGTGAAGTGAACATTACAGTTTTAGCCGGAATTTGAATTTGACCTGCTCATTCCATTATGTGTATGAATAACCATTAGGCCACCTGCATCTCTCACCCCCGGTTCTCTCACATTCTACACATGCACGCATACACTAATATTGACAGTGAAACTACAACATTCTGATAGATAGAAAGTGAAATGCACACTCACAGATAATAAAAAATGAGTTGTATAAAGAAAAGATAAAATGTGCATAAACTGTGTGATTAGAGTGGGAGCAAGGTGGGGGGAGAAGGAGAGTGGGAGCGAGGGGGGGAGAGAAGGAGAGTGGGAGCGAGGGGGGAGAGTGGTAGCGGGGGGGGGAGAGAAGGAGAGTGCAAGTGAAGGTAAAGGGCATTTTACTCCAAATAAAAATAAGACAATCAGAGATATAATTAGGAAGAATAGATCCAATACCACTTCAGATGCCAGGATTTATCAAATAGTGTTTGCAATGTAGAAACACTTACATTGGCGAGACACCTCAAAATCAAAAAGCCTGCATCTATGAACATAGAGAGGAACAAAATTGGCCATAACTTTGACTTTACAAATGCCATATTAAACAAAAAAAAAAACACAATTTTTTACATCAAAAACACTTTGATGGAATCTTGATAAATATGTTACCAACTATAAACATGTCAAAAACACTATATTGCATCACCAATCTTTATTAAATCCATTCTTAAGCATATATTTAACTACCACTACTGGTGCTGATGTAAAAACATCCCCAAAGCAACATGCAAACATAAATAATATTTACAAGAGACAAACACATATGCACAGACATATATACATTATCATCCAAAACTTGCCTAGACAAACTAGAATTACGATATACTTACATATATAAATTATATATAAGAATGCTACTTGACAAGTCAAATTGCATGTGAGGTCTACTTGACAAATGAGAAATCAAACACTACAAAAGTAAAAATACTAGGAAATCTTTTTTCCATATCTCCTTCACTGATAAAGCTTTCATAAAAGTGAAATATGTTAGTTTCCATTTTGTTCTTTAACCTATCACACACACACACACACACACACACACACACTTATATGAAGAAATATAGTTTTATGGTGTGCTATATTTATTGGATAAAGTGCTTAATATCAGAGATAGGGCATATGTAAATATAAAAGTGAACATTGAAGTCAACACTCAGAGGCACCAGGCTGTTTCATGCTAGACGCAATCGTCAGGCCATGTATGTTGGATTTTTATTAACCTTACACATGTGACCTGATGATTGCATCTAGCATGAAACAGCCTGGTGCCTCTGAGTGTTCACTTATATGTGTGTGTGTGTGTGTGTGTGTGTGTGTGTGTAGACGTATGCTCAACCAGGTTTTGAAAATCAGTTGAGATGGTGAAACTGACAGTTGTCATGCAGTATTGATTCCTATGTCCATACTGTCTACAAACACTATCTCTCTGATATGAGGCACTATTCCCTGCATAAATATAACAAATTTCACTTGCATTAACAAGGAAGCAGATTAATAAATATTTATGCAAAAGAAATACTATCCCCATAATTAGACAGATGTATATGAGGAAGTGCTGAAAAGTTCTCCATCTGATGCACTTTCCAAAACCTGACTGAAGAGGAGTTATTCTTTTTTTTTTTTTAATCCCTTTTTAGTCAAGAATTTTTTTTTATTCCCCACGTCTTAGGTATTACACATGCATATGTCCATATTTATTTGTATCAGCATCGACAATTTATATACGTATATATGTAGTAAACACGTAGATACAAATCTGTATGTATATATTTATATATACATGTACACACAAAGACATGTGCATTTAGATTTCATATGGTGCAACACACTCTCCATATATATATATATATATATATATATATATATATATTTTCAGATCTTTATATTCATTATCTAAACCTGTTAGCTATCTGAGTGATCACTTGATGAAAGTTTTCATGCCAAATTTTAACAATCTGGAATGAAATTTTAAAATTATACTTGAAAGGTTTGATATTTTGAAAAATTACAAAATTTAATTTCTTGATAGGAATGTCTGATTCACGAAATGTTTGCAATTTGATTTATGTCCTGATGGAAAGCGTACGAATTATTCACTTCACTTAGCAAGCCACCTTTAATTGACTAAAAACACCTGTCTTTTGGATATATTCGCCATCTCATTTCCAGAGTCCTGCATGATTAAATCTCTCACTTTAGCCGCCTTTAATAATGTGACAAGACATTGGACTGAAAGGGAAAATTAACGAAGCCAGTAACTAACATTGAACTCTTACTTCAGCTCAGTTTATTGTAGATCTTGGAAATTGCTAGAGCTTTTTTACTTTTTTTTTTTTTTTTTTCTATTTTTTTATGCTGTTTATTAAGACTTATCCTTTTGGCTGGGGAAGGGGTCAGGAGGTGAGTTTTCAAATGCAAATATATTGGAGTATCTCTTTAAGAAAAGACGTCATTTATTTTATGTAATTTTCTTTGCTTCCTTTCCTTTATTAATTTATTTTAAAAAATTTGTTTTGAAATGCATATATTTCAAGAATGAACTTTTTAAAATCTTGATTTAGAAATCATCTGAAGTTGATAAAGGAAAGAAGTTTGGTTATTTAAAATAACATCCTGATTAAAACTCATCAAACAAGTTGAGAATATTAATTAAATTAATACAAAATGGTGGGCCATTAATAATAGTAATAATAATATTATCTGTAACATTGAGATAAATAATAATAAAGATGACTGACGTTAGAAAATTCAACCTTAATATTATTGGGAAGTTTATTTAGTGGCATATCAACACCTTATGGGTCATTTAATGCCAAAATTTAATTTTCTTGGGAGCATTAGTAATTTTCTTATCAAAAATGTATTGCTGATAATTTTTTTTTTTTTTAAATTTATTGCTGGTATTTTCACTATAAAAATGTATTCTTAAAATTTGATAGTGTTTGACAACTAGTTTGGGGATAACTATTTGCCCATACCTGGGACCCTAACAGGTGCTACCACTCTGGGTCAGGGTGGACCTGGGAACAACAGCAATTAAACTGCCAACAGCAGTTTATCATAAGGAAAGTTTGACTGCAAGCAAAAAAAAAAAAAAAGTTTTGAATGCAAGTACTACTTTTTTCTGAATAAGAATTGAACTAATTCCTGACCACTGACAATCCTTTTCCACCTGATTTTAAATATGCAAAAAAAAGACTGAACTGAATTTTGCTCAAGCAACATTTAAGATCAAAATTTTCGATTCATGATTAACGAGGCAGATTTTTTCCTGCAGTAGGTTGCCATTTCTTTCTGCAGTAGACCAGTTACGATCCAAGGCTATAGAACCCAATCTAGCCTGCTATTTACCCATAGCTGGGGAAGGGGAGAAGAAGAGGATTCATACCTTTTCCAAGCGTATTAGCACATGAGTGAGTGAGTGATGGATTTGCCTAGAACTCAAATTCGGCACTCCGATTCCTCAACCCGAGCTGCTATTCATTACTGTACCATGTCTCCTTAGTAGGCAGTGATCAGCAAAGTGTAAACATTAAGCCAGGTCCAAAGACGGTTGGTACTAAAATCCTCTTTGAATTACTGTTTCATTCCTCTCTCTCTATGAAGACAAAATGTCTGTTGTACATGTGTATCCTCTAAATATAATAATTATATATATATAATATATATTTGAATAAAAGACAGACCACGTTAAGATTCGATGTAATAAGCTCTTTCACCATAACCCCTTTAACAGGGTTCTGGATCATTAGACTTTACTTCCAAAAGCTGAAATGAAAAATGAAAAAAAATTCACACGTTTTTTACGACCTCATCAAGTATACGCAAAGTTAACGAAGGAGGAAGTGAGGTGGAGAGAGGATATGAGTGTGTCATATGTATCATTTTAGTTTCCTATTTTAACCCCAGTGTGTCGGCTGGATGTTGCTCAAATTTAACGCGTCTCGTCTCTAGATAAAGGTGGTTAAGGGGTGAGCGATAAGGACTACTAAAATGATACATATGACACACTCATATCCTCTCTCCCACCTCACTTCGTTAACTTTTATGTATACTTGATGAGGTCCGTAAAAAACGTGAATTTTTTTTCATTTTCATTTCAACTTTTGGAAGTAAAGTCTGATGATCCAGAACCCTGTTAAAGGGGTTATGGTGAAATAGCTTATTACATGGAATCTTAACGTGGTCTGTTTTTTATTCAAACATATCCGCTCTGAATTTTACATTGTGCTCCCTGGATATCATCCTCCTCAGGTCTACCCATACGGATTACCTAAATTTGCATAAACTAAATATATATATATATATATATATATATATATATATATATATATATATATTTTTTTTTTTTTTTTTTTTTTTTTTTTTTTTTTTTAATAAAAAGATACTACACTCTCCATTTAGTAGAAGTGTTGAGATCAATATTTTGATATTAGAGTACAGAGATACTCAGCAGAGATAGTAAAGAGAATACACAGATACTTAATAGTAGAGAGTACACAGATACTCAGTGAAGATCCCAAATTCAAACTAAATATCTGGCAAGTGTTTTAACAGAGTATGGAAAGTGCAACACTGAAATCCAAAGGTGCATTGGGATAGTGAAAGATGCCTTCCAAAAACTAAGAAAAGAATTAGGAAAAAGAAACATTTTGTTAGAAACAAAGAAAAGAGTACCAAATTGTTATGTAATATCAGTCCTACTATATGGCAGTGAATGCTAGACAACCCCATCATAGATGAAAAAGAAACATGAAGTGACAGAAATATAGTTCTACAGAAGGATGCTGAGAATATCATGGTCCAAACATGTGAGCAACAATGAAGTTTCAGAGAAAATGAAAACAAAAAAAAACACTTTGCTCTCTCACAGGCACGCCATCACCTCTCTCTGTCTTTTTCACAAATACTTTCATGGTAATTGCTCTGATGAGCTACTTTCACTGGTTTCCATACTTCATGAATTCAAGCACCCTACGAGGCTGGCATCCTGCTCTCACCCTTTCACTGTAGAAGCTTTTAATTGTATCCATCTCTTCTACTCCAATAGCTTCATACCTTGCACCTCTCGCCTGTGGAACACCCTTCCCTATTACTGTTTCCCTGAGAGCTATAATCTCCAACTATTCAAATGTAATGTCAATCGACATCTCCAGTTACCTTGATCTATCCACTATCCTTCTCATCCTTTCTTCTATCATTCCTATCTGCTCTCACTCCAAATCTTCTGCAAACCCCTGCATCCTAGTGGCTTCCCGCCTTCCCCCCCACCAAAAAAAAATCAGGAACAGATAGTTGAGATTTCCATGGTGCATAATAAGGAAAGAGGACTTGGATAAATTGATACAGAACAGATTAAAGGCAAGAGGAACGGAGGAAAACAGCACATAGCCTACTTAATGAGCTTGAGTAAATGGATAAAGGAACAGGGTTTAGGAGAGATAACAAAATGACAAAATTTATTAAGAGCTACAAAGGACAGGAAATTTTGGTGAGTCAAAATTCCCTGAAGTTTACCAAAACTGATAGACACTTGAAGAAGGCTGGAAGGGGACAATGGTCGAAACTTTGTGATAAAAACAACAAAGATGATGACATTAGCCTGAATGTAAATAATGAAAATATATTTTTTATTATTTTAACTTGGGCTAGAAACAAAAAAAATATATTTGTTTATATAACGTGTAATGTGATATTTTTTCATTTGCCTTTCACCTTTGCTTGTGTTTATTGGAACAAAATGTTTTTATTTGCATAACTGAATCAAAGTACAATAAGTAAGATCTTAAAACATCATTTAAAAAATCATTTAAACTGGTATTCTTATCATTGTTTTGATCATTGCATTACAGCCATTGAGCTTTCAGGCCTTAATTAGTTGATTGTCACACCTGATAATCTTCAAATCTTAATTATTCTAAATGTCTGTTAAAACTTTCATTGTTGTATTGTTGCCTGGCTATGCTGGCCCATTTTGGTTAAAAAATAGGTAATTACTATTTATTGGAAGTAAATGACTACAAAGATGCTGACAGTAATTTCTCATTGGCAGTGTCATTTTGATTCCATTTAGATAATCTGCAATAAGTG
This sequence comes from Acanthosepion pharaonis, assembly GCA_903632075.3. Classification (NCBI taxonomy): domain Eukaryota; kingdom Metazoa; phylum Mollusca; class Cephalopoda; order Sepiida; family Sepiidae; genus Acanthosepion; species Acanthosepion pharaonis. The sequence goes on along the minus strand of CAHIKZ030003108.1, from coordinate 2,097,171 downwards.
ACACACTCAACAAAAAATCTTATGAAAATATATAAAAACAAAAAAAGTTGTATGCTAATAGATGTCTGTTTAAATTGGTAGGCACCAGAGAGAAAGTTCATCAGAACAATTACCATAAAAGTATTTATAGAAGAGGAAAAGGGAAGCTACATTTGGGATATTGAAAGACACTGAAATGCATTTTATGAAGAATCTCTAAATATATAGCAGAAGCACCAGATCAGATAAGACAGCAGCATTAAGTGCATGAACAAATGGTAAACTTATAAAAGTGTTGTTTTTTTTGTTTTTTTTAAAAAAAGGAAAATTATGAAAATTATCATGTTTAACATGGCAGAAAGCCCAGAGAGCCCTCGGAACCAAACATTGATTGAAACAACAAATCATTCTTTGACTAAGGACTTCACCCATAAAATTAAGACAAACATTTACAAACTATACATGTTAGAAATATTCTTAAAATATGTTTACAAAATATTAAAAGAAATGGAAGTAATATGTTTGCTCATAGTTTCTCTCTAGTTCTTCTTTTTTTTTTTTTTTTTACATGTGATCATTATGATCATAAGGGCTGTAGGGTACCCCATGTATATATAACTGGCCACTCATATTCAAAGATACCTGTCTACTAGAGCAGTTAGCCAATCCCTATTGCAGACGCTTGTCCAGGCACATTTGTGTTTATTCAACACCCACAGAGCCCACCTGTGGTTTATACTGCAACTATGCTAAGCAGACTTTAGTTACAGTTTCTGGGAAATAGCATGTTATTTAGCATGATCAACAATTTGAACAATGCCAGCACACTCAAACCCTTGGTCACAATGACTTGTGACTTCATGCTAGCACAGCTATTGACGACCCCTAAGGGTTCCATCTACCCAATTTTACTCACAAGGCTTGGGTCAACCCGTGATATGGTTTTCGGGCACTTTCCAAAGGTTCTGCACACTGGGATTGACCCCTCCAGTCCAATAACATCAGAAAGTCTCTTTCCTGAGAAATCGACCATGGTGAGATTTGAACCCGTGTCTCATGATAAGAATGCGAACGTTCTAACCACTCGGCCATATGTCCATGTACTGCAGCTATAACAGCAGTGGTGTGTCTTGGGCAAGATAGTCTGATGGAGCCCAACCTTCTGTTTTCAATTCAGAATTGTCCTTCTCTTAGACTAACAAAGTATGTAGGGTCCTGATTGTCCTGCTAATTACCCAGAATTGGTTTTCTTCAGGTATCTATTGTTATACTTGGTAACCTTATAAAAAGTTTGAACCAAACCATTTATTCAGTTGATGCTTCAACACACAAGGCCAGGTTTTTGTTATGCTTAAAGTAATATTGTTTCCTGACAATCATGAGTTCAATCTCTACATTAGGTAGTGCAGCAATGGCTCAGTGGAAAAAAAAAAAACATAAATAAACTAGAGAGAATTAACTGATATAAGATATCCTCTTAGCATGGAATGTAAATTGAGAACAATCTATCCCTATGGATTGGATAAAGGCTTTGGTTAGAAATTCCAAGAAGTTTGCCAAGTAAAACCAGACATTTGAAGAAGGTAGAGAGCACAGTGGCTGAAATGTTAATATAACAACCAAAATGAGAATGCTAGTACCAATGGAAATGCATATAATAATTCCTTATTTAAAAAATTATGATGGGAATTAAGCCTGCAATTGAATTTTTAGATATTATGACTTCTAATTATTCTGATTTGATTTATATTTATATTTGTAGCAAACATAGAATTATTTAACAATGGTATTAAATTTAAAAGACTTAATTAATTTTAATAAGTGTTTGGAACTTGAAATGCAAATATATTTGAAATGATCTGGTTTACAAATAGATGATAAAAAATAAAAATTAAAAAAGAATAGTATTGTTTGTATAATATTAAGTAGAAAAAGAATGTGAAATAGGAAGTTGAAACTATGAGTGTTGGTTGGAGAAAAGGTTTAAAATATTCAATATTTGTATGACACTTAATTTTATCAGATTTTTTTTTTTTTATGAAGGTGGGGCCAGAAACTTTTCAGCACAAAATTGTCCATAAAGACATATAGTGTTTTAATTACTTTCACCAGAAATTGAATCCATTATCTTGCTAATATAGTAGGCATCCATTTCTCTCACAAGATAATGGTCAAAACTCAGTACTTTCATGGTGAGACAGGAGTGACACAACAGGGCATAGGACTTGGTGATGATATATAAAGGTTGTAAAATGTTCAAGGAACATAACCCTTGCACACTCAGCCGTACCGGAAAAATCCTAAGAAATACAGGGTATTACATTTGGGGACAGCTTGGCTGCAGGAGTTTCTGGAAAATTGTCAGTTTTGACAGCCAATTGCTTTTGGGGTTCCACTGTGGGTTTTTTGTCTGGATCTACTTCTATAACCTTTTCAATATTTGGATATGACCACAAGGCAGCAGAGATTTAAAATCAGAGTTTTCCTTTCTTGAGATGAACTACCTTCCTGGAATATTGAGCTCTATCTACTCCATTTTAGTAACATATATTACCAACATATGTTATAGATTTTATTATGATTTAAGTGAAAATCTTACATTTGTCTTCTATTATAACAAAAGTATTTCCTCAATAATTAATTGTGACTGAAAGTGTAGAGTGAGTGGCCATGGTTAAATGTAAATAAATGCCAGAACTGCCCAACAGAATTGACAAAGTTTGCAACAAACAACAACAAAAAAGATTGTTTATTTGTTTTACTAGCATGTAAACCCCTGTGGGTCATTTAATGGTGAAACTGGATATTTTTTTTTTTTTTTTCAGGAATGTTTCAAAATAACAAGAAGAAAAGAATAGGATAAGAAATAATATGAAGAAGCAAACAATATATGCAAGGCAAATTAACAGTAATAAAGTAAAGCAACAATAATATGGCAAAAAGTTCGCTAAGTAAGAATTGGGGTTGACAGACGAGAGAAAATTTGGTTAAGCAAATGTAGCGTTCTGACTTTAAGAAGAGACCGACCAGGACTGAGTCATATGAAACTGAGAATCAGCCCACTGGCTAGGCAGAAATCCCAGCATGCATTTGTGTGCATCAGCCTATAAATTAGAGAAGGAAAAATATTTTACACTTATTCCCATTGGGATTGAAACCAAAAGAAAGACTTCATCTTGAAGATATCACACAGAATAAAAACGAAAAAGAATAAAAAAAAAATAAATAAAAAAATGTTGCTGATATCATTTTACAGACTTTAATATAATAATCCTCAAGGTATCAAAACAAATAAAATATAAGTAATAACATAAGATAGAAATTTTGTATATAAATGATTCTTATGATTTCCTTCAAGATTACTATTGTCATTTAAAGCAACAAAGAAAATAATTGCAATATTTTAAGTTCTGAAATTAAAGAGAAAATTACCCTCTAAATAATAGCAATACTGGTCAGAAGCACACCCTCCCATCTAACCTCAATGAGTAAAACCAGTTTCAAACCATAACTTTACTTCTTGAGAAACTTACCCCCTACCAATCCCTTCCCCATTCCCCACACAATTTTCTTCCTACCCTCATCTCTAATCCACACTCCAATTTTCTCCTTTCATCATAGCAATGACAGTCAGCACGCTAATGAATTCTTTTATTACTATTTTGGCACCTTTCATGTGACCAGTAACACCCACTAGTTCAGACTCACTTCCAAATATCAATTCTCAACAAGAGATATCCTTCTATCAACCTTATTCTCTATACTGCTCTTAATTTGATACAGTTTAAGACAACTACTAATAACAGATTTAAATTTTAACAGTTTTCAATTTATTTATCTACAAAACAATAAATTTATACGAAAATGAAAAGGACAAAATTAAGTGGTTTTGTCATACAAATATTGAATATTTTATTCTTCTCTATTTATTGAATATTTTATTATTCTCTATTTATTGAATATTTTATTATTTTCTATTGATAGACCAGGACATTTCAAATGTATTTGCACTTAAAGTTACAAACACTTAATTATTAAAATTAATTAAATCTTTTAAATTTAATGCCATTGTTAAATAATTTTATCTTTGCTACAAATATAAATATATGAATATAAATCAGCATAATTAGAAGTCATAATATCTAAAAATTCAATTGCCAACATAATTCCTGCTAGTATTTTTTAGATAAGGAATTATTATTATATGCATTTCCATTGGTACTAGCATTCTCATTTTGGTTGTTATACGAACAACATTTCAGCCACTCTCCCCTCCAGCCTTCTTTAAATTTGGTCAGTGGATTCAACTGAGAGCTTTTATATCTACGTGATTTTTAAATTGTGGTTTTCTTTATTTTCTCTAAGCATGATTATGGAATATAATTTAAAAAATAATTTTGACTATTTGATAGAATATTTGGGTATATTTTACATAATGGTAAGCAAGCTTGTCTCATTAGATCAATTGCAGCTGAGTAGTGAGTTTGATCCTCACTGGGTGCTTTCTACTTGTGGCATTGTGCCATATCTAAGCTTAGCTTAATAAATCCCTATTTGATGGCATTTTCTACTCTTATATACAGTGTGTGGAAGAAATACTTCCCACAGACATTAACTAGATGAAGACAGCATTACCTATAATGTCTTACTCTTATGTGGGTGGTATTTCTGCCACACCCTGTATATTTTGTAGAGTAAAAATGTTTTTAATCTTGCCAATGAAGTTTGGAATCTTTGGACATAGGACTCCATGCTAATCTCATGGTAAGAATTCAATTATGGATTTTGATAATTTGGAAGCTTTCATTATTGCAAAAGGGTAAATGTTAAACATGTTTAAAAAGATAGTACATTATCATTTTATTCCTAATTCCAAAGCCTTTCTATATGAAAAGTTGGATCAAACTTAACAAAATATTAATCTTCTGATATCAGTCTTTAAAAACATTGCCATGACTCCCTACTTTCACTGAAGTTCAGTGAAAATTTTTCTGAATAAAATGAAATTCCAGATCATCTGTTGTAGGAATATTGATGATACACTGTTTCACTCATGATATAGTTAAAAGCAAGGCAAAGCTTTGATTTGGTAAAGGTCACAGGTATGTGACTCCTAGTGAGACTTGAACTCATGACTAAGTATCTCTATGACTGTCTTGTTAATGATTCATCAAAATATCCGTGAGCTTTTTTTAATTTCTTGAAAGTTTGCCCAATACAAAGCTTAAGAATCACTCAGTCTTGATTGTTCTGTGAAAATGTTGAATGTGGTGTGTGACAAAAATGAAAGAGAAAGATGGTAGGAAGTTAAGAAGACCAGTTAGAAGCAAAATTGCTAGTCTGTGGTAATGGTCAATAAGACAAGCTCATGAACAATGAAAGAGAGTTTTATATTTCTATAAAAAAATAGTTCAGTAGAAGAAGTATTTTCCGCATCATACTAGACATGAACTCTTTTAACTGAAAGAATTTAACTTTATTGCTGGCAAAAAAGTCTTTAATAAATCTAATTTTTATTTAAAGGAAAAAAATAAGATTTATAAAATATGAGAGTAAAATAACTAAAACTCAGAGACTTATTATATTAAAATATAATTAAAATAGATTTCATCATATTTCAGAGATACCTTTACCTTACTTGAGAAGAAATTGCTCCAAGTGAGAGTGGCATTTTATGCTCATTCCTGCAGAAATGACACCTACGGCCCCAAAAGGAGATAATGGATTTGAACTTTGAACTCTGTATTGTGTCATACCTTATTTGAAAATCATCATACTGAATTCTTGGATAAGATTTAATCGAAATATTTGGAGAAGATTTTACAAAAGATTACATCGTCCTGGACATGACAATAAACTACATCTGGCAGCAAGGCCTCTGATTGGGAGATTGGAGGTTTTGAGGAACATGGAACTACCTCTTAATTGCTATTGTTCTCAGTTTCATCCTGACACAGAGTGGTAGCATCTGTTAGGGTCCAGCTATGGGAAATAGTTGCTATTAAATTTGTGAAACTCTTCTATAAAACTAATCCATGTAAATATACATGTACTAATATGGACAAATGTCTAAAACCTAGTGTGCACCCGAATAATGTCACTGTAAACAAAACTGATCGGGTATGCCAATTCTGTGGCAAAATTTGTCGCAGTTTGGCTGGCATGAAGAGTCACCTGCGAATACATAGAATTTGAGGGGAGTGGGAGGGGGGGTGAGGACATGAAATGAAAGAGGTGGTCACGCTCGAAACCAAGAGGACAGCCATGACTAATATGGAAAGGAATGATGATTTTCAAAAATATATTATTTAAAATGCATCTTTTGAGTTGAAGAATCGTGGAAATGGGAGGGAATGACATTTTGACATAGGATGAAAAGTGTGCATTAAGCAAAAAAAGGGGGGGTTAAGAATCACTGGTATGGAAGACTTTGAATTAGGGTGACTAGCTACTGGATACTGCAGATGTCTTCCCAATGGTGCCAAAATCTTATTAAGAAATCATTTTCCTGACAAAGTGAATTTCGTGAAATTTAAACTCAGGTCTTAGAGTCAAAATGAAGAAAAAAATGCTTCAATGTGTATTTTGTTGCCAAAAAAATTTGTCAAATCATTCTTTGAAGCCAACAAAGTTGAAGCAACATTTGCAGAATGTTTATTCTTCAACACAAGGACAAGAGCATTTTTGAACATCAAGGAAAGGCTCTTAAAAAGTTTAAAAAATAATCCATGTAAATTTATATGTACAAATATGAAAAAGAATGATGATTTTCAATAATATGGGCATATTATTTGGAATACACCTTTTGAGTTGAACAATCTTGGAAAGGAGGTGACATTCTGATATAAGATGAAAAGGGTGCATTGGGCAAAAAAAGCTGAGAAGCACTGATCTCAGAAATTTTTGTTCTAAGTTACCCTTTTTTGCTTCACATGTAAATTTGTTGGGTAAACCAATCATACATATATCTGTCTCCTATTTTACTGGATTTCAGCAGTAAACTTGGGTAGAGTATTGAACTATGTTTCGTGAGGACATTAATAAATACTTACAATTAAAAGCAAAATACCAGAAATTATTTTTTTCTGTCTACATTATTGGTTTGTGTTCTATGATTTTATTCTTTTTTTTTTTTTTTTTTTATCTAAATTCTTCCCTGAAGCTGTTTATTTAAAAATGTTGGTACCTTTTCATCAAGTTTACAGGATATTCTGCTCCTAAATTTTAATCTTGGGGCAGAGAAGAGTTTTATGTTGGTCCTATTTGCAATGTAAACATCTTGCATTGAATCTTTTAGAAATTCTCTTTTCATATGTAATTTGTATTTTTTAAATGAATATTTATTTTTTATAATTTAAATCATATTTTAAAGAGTTGAGCTGGGATAATTAATCTATTTTTTTTCCTGTAATTTCCAGAGTAAAATTACAAGTTTAAAACTAACTACAGAAATGTCTATTCAAAATGTTATCAAACTTTTGACAGTGTTGAACAGCTTAGAATATTTAGAAAGAGATTTTATCTAATCTTTTCTACTCAAAATTGAAATCACTTCACCTTTTTTTTTTTTTTTCTTCTTTTGTATTAATCCATTTATTTTCTATCAGTATTACTATTTTTCTGTTAAATCATTTTTATTTCATTGATGGTCAGTCTTGAATTATTCAGGAATTTTTTTCTCTTTGTCATTGGGTTTTGATATTTCACACAAAGTTAAACATCAGTTGAGCATTTGTTAAAGATCTCTTTCAGTGTATTTTCCCTGAAAAGACTTGTATTATTTTCTCTTGGATTTAAGAGAACAAAATTGTCATCAATTCCTTTTTCAAGCAAACAAGATTTTATTGCTTTCATAACTTTTTCTCTTGATTTTCTTGTATGATCATTTTTGATTTGATTTGTTTTTTGTCTTGTTTTATGACTTGTATCTAAGTATACCTATCTGAGTGTGGTTAGACAATCCCTATTGCAGATGCCTACTCAGGCACATATGTCTGTGTTCAATACTCACAGAGCCCGCCTGGAGTTTATACTGGAACTATGCTGAGTGGACCAGAGTCATAGATTCTGGTTTGATTTGGTTTATTTAGTTTTATGGCATATCAACCTCAATGGATTATTTAATGCCAACAAGATTTTTATTGCTGGTAATATTTTTTTCCAAAAATGTATTCCTGGTAATATTTTTTTTTTTAAATGTACTGCTGTTAATAATGTATTGCTAATAATTTTTTCTTCAAAAATGTATTGCTGGTAATAATTTTTCCAAAAATGTATTGCTGATATTAAAAACTATTTTTATACTTTCATAATGTTTTGACCCCAGTTTGGGGTCAAAATATTATGAAAGTATAAAAATAGCACCTGACCTGGGGTGGTATAAAAATAGCACCTGGTCCTAGCACCACATCAGATATTACCTCCCCTGGTCAGGGTGGGCCTGAGAACACCAGCAATTAAGAGGCGGTTTCACACTTTTCAAAACATCCTAATGAGGGGCCTAGCTGTCGGATGTAGTTTATCATTATACCCAGGATGGATAGATTCTGGGCAGGAGTAATCTAGCATGATGAGCAGTTCGAACCAGGCTAGTACATTCAAAGTCTTGATCATGATGGTTTGTATTTTCATGTTGGCACAACCATTGATGAACAATTTCATCTAACCACTTTCATTCACAGGGCTTAGGTCAACCTGTGGTGTGGTTTTTCAGGCACTTTCCAATACTGCTGCATGCTGGGATTGCCTTCCAAAGCCAACAGCATCAAAAAATCACCTTTCTGACAAGTTGATGCTGGTGAAATTTGAATTGAAAGTAAACATTCTAACCACTGGTCACATTTTTTTATATATATATATATATATATATATAACTTTTTTTTTTTTTTTTTTTTTTTTAAGTGTTTCACCCCAAGCAAGGCGGGAAGCCACTAGGACGCAAGGGGTTACAGAAGATTTGGAACAAGATCAGATAGGAATGGTAGAGGAAAGGATGAGGAGAAGGATAGTGGATAGATCAAGGCAACTGGAGATGTCGATTGACATTACATTTGAATAGTTGGAGATTATAGCTCTCAGGGAAACTGGAATAGGGAAGGGAGTTCCACAGGCGAGAGGTGCAAGACATGAAGCTATTGGAGTAGAATAAACGGCTACATTTAGTAGTTTCGACAGTGAAAGGGTGAGAGCGGGATGCCAGCCTCGTAGGGCGCTTGAATACATACACGTACATACATACATACACACACAAACCTCATGTAATGTGTTCCCCAAATTTTCACTTACTAAAATGATTTTAACATGTATCGTGTGTATGAGGCGAATTCCTTTATTGAGAGACCAAATTACAATAGACTAACTTTGTCTCCTCTTTCTTTATCCCATCTTCTCATTAAATAAGTAAATTAAACTGATAAAAGTATCATTAGAAATGCATTGAAAAGTACAGTTGGTAACCTTGATCAGCTAAACATCATATAAACAAAGAAAAAGATGCCCATTCGCTATGTTTGTATTTTATATGATATTAATATGTGAATATTAATTGTATTGGATACACTTAAGTAAAACATTAGTTTTATCAAAATCATGTTTATTTAAAATACAGCCGTACTTTTTCACTACAGTATATATAGCATGGTCAAAGGTGTAGCTAGGGCCAGCAGTACAAACACTAATAGCTTGTGTATGATGTGACCTCTTTAAAAATTAGCTTCAAAATTAGGTCTTCGAAAATCGCATGATACACAAGTATATATGGTGTGTGTGTGTGTAACGAATGCATGGCTGCAATTTTTGACGGATTTGCACCAAAATTTACATGCACATGCTCCAAGTTAGCGGGAAGGCCAAGACTGACTTTGCATTTCCCAACTCCCATCGATAGTGGAAATAATCGATTTTTTTCATGCTTCTACAGCAGTTTTCATGTAGTTTGCAGCCATTTTCTACTGGCCAGAGTGAGAGCCTATAGCTGGCTGCCACAAATAGATAGGAAGATTCTATTGGTCAGTGTGAGAGCCAACAGCTTACTGACACAAATGTTAACTAGCATGTTAGCATGCAAAAAAATCAATAGCTACATTCGTCACAAGTGGGGAAAAATTTAAATCTGCATGGCACTTTACTCCAATTGGCTCATTCACTTGCTTAAACTCAACGTTGATTCTGATTCCACAGAACTCGGTTGGGTGAGAAAAAGTATTTGTTGTTAACATTCTTTTTTCATTCGTTTTTTCCAGTTACGAGTCCTTTATTTAAAGCTGATCATTTTGTGTTCATTTTGTTTACTTCTTTTTTCATAACAGATTTAATGTTTAGTATAGAGCTTAGAAAAAATTTGCAGTGTGAGATAGGCAAGATGTAAGGCATGTAGCAACATCAGCATGGCAAAGGACACTCCTTTAAAGGCAAGGAAGGGCAAAAATATTTTAAGTCAAGTGATAGCGATTGCTGTATGAGTCATATGATTTTTGAATCAAGCACAGGCAATGCTGGGCCATGCTGTTAGTGTTTATTTAAAATACAGCTGTACTTTTTCACTACAGTATATATAGCTTGGTCGATGGTGTAGCTAGGGCCAGCAGTACAAACACTAATTTAATATTTTGTGTATGATGCGATCTCCTTAAAATTAGCTTAAAAAATTGCATGATACACAAGTATATATGGTGTGTGTGTACGTGTATATATATATATATATATATATATATATATATATATATATACACACACATACACATAGACATTTTAACTACCTTCACTCCTCAATAATATTGATTTAAAACATGGTGATTAGAATTGTGTTAAAACCAAAATATATGATGAAAGTTTATTTATAAATATTTTGTTCTTGAAAATTTACAACAAAAATATGAAACATTATTTATTATATATATGATGAAAGTTTATTTATAAATATTTTGTTCTTGAAAATTTACAACAAAAATATGAAACATTATTTATTTATTGGATCGTTTATTCAAAAAAATAATTTTATATTTACAACATTCTAAAAATTAATATATTTATATTAAAACTAATGCAATATTTATCATTCACCAATTTATAAAGAAATAGATGAGAAAACACTTTTTTAAACATAGATTTATAAACATTTACTAAATTATTAAAAGATGTGAACCAATTATAAGGAAATGTTTATTATTTACCATTTTATAAAGTTCTAATTGATTGGCAATTAGCCCATGTTTTGCCAACCATTCAAATAAACAATGTAATAAATAAATAATTTAATAGTGTAAATAAACAATTTAATTTTTGTTGTAACTTTTTAAGAGCAAAGAAAATGTATAAATTCACTTTTGTATGTTTATATTTTTATTAAAATTCTAATCATCACTTTTCAAAACAATAAAAATTGTTGAGGGAGTGAAGGAAATAAAAATAATAGTCAAGGAAAAAAAACATCCTTTTGACACTCTGCTTTTTTGTGGGCATGAAAGTCCAAGTTTTCTGAAAATAATTTGACCAATTTCATTGATGACAGTCGACTAGGATTTCTTCAAGAAAGTACATCCTCTAATTTTTGTACGTAAGGCAACATACCTTGTCTTGGATTTGAACATAACAGAATTTTTGTAACAAGAAACGAAAGCCACAGTTGTTTCATGACATTTTTAATGTACTTGTTAAATTAATTTTCACCCTCCTACTCGCAGATCATTCATGTAAGCATTTCTTTTTCTTCTCAAAATATCAGGCTGAATCTCTTCAATTAATGCCCAACAACAATCACACACACACACACACACTCTCACTTCATATCAGTAGCATCTTTGTAAATAACCAGCAGCCAAACCCTTCCTCTCGTTTTTACCCCAGACATGCAAATATAAAGTCATAAAAAGTGCTCAGTAACCCAAGTTTTCTGCTTGCTTTCTTTCTTCATTTCTTTCCTTCCTTTTTTCACTTGACCTTTGTGGACCCCACAGTCGGATGTTTACTGCAAATGCTATTCCGTTAATACTAACTGCCATGGTGAACATCCGCTGCATAGACATTTGCATATTATGACATTCGCACACTTCAATGTTAAGCATTTTTACCATGTGCAACTTCCGGTGTTATAAGCAGTCTTTGCAGCGGATAGAATCTGTCACCTATTCGAATAGTTACACATCACTGATCCGTTTGAAGTTGAGAGTTTACATGCATGTAATAAGAGTAATGATAATAATAGCAACAATAACAGCAATAATAATTTGCGGGAATGATGGGAATGATAATTGTAGGCATTATGAAGAACAATAATAATGATAATGATTCATTGACATGATTATTCTAACAGCTACAAATAAATATAGCAGTGAAGAATGGAAATAATTTAGAATTGGTGCTACCTCCTTTTGAAATTAATCTGAGGTTATGGAAAGACTTCAAAGAAAATCATGTTTTAAGCACAAGAATCTGCTGAATTTCATTTTTTTTTTTTTTTGATTATGAAATAATTTATAGTTTTATTATTGAAATAATATTTTTATCTGGCTTGTAATTTTGTTTTCAGTATGTTATATCTTCTTTTTTGTTACTATTTATCCAGTTTTCATCTGTAGTATTTAATTTTGTGCTCTTGCACTTAGTTCTCTGGTCATACTAATGTACTGGGTATGACGATAAACTACATCTGGCAGCAAGACCTCTGATCAAGAGTTTTTGAGGAATGTGGAACCACCTCTTAATTGATATTGTTCCTAGGTCCACCCAGACCCAAGGTGGTAGCACATGTTAGGGTTCCAGCTATGGACAAATAGATAACCCCCAAACTGGGGTCAAAACACTAAGAAAGTATTTATCATAAAAATACCAGCAATACATTTTTAGAAAAAGAAATTACTAGCAATACATTTGACACTTGACAAAAACCCTCTTTACAAAAATGTCAATGAAACTTGATCTACCAACAGATTTCTTACAAAGAATACATATTCTATTAATATGAATCTATCCTAGAAATCTTGTTGGCATTATATAGCCCATTGAGGTTGATATGCAATAAAACAAAATAAACCAAACCTATCTAGTTATGCTAATGTGTCTTACTTGCTTTTTGTATCTTAGAGAAATGCAAGAAAATTATATCATTTAAACTTCACACGTATGCATGCCTGAGTGCCTTTGTATTTATCACTTTGATATATCTATCAAGTATTTTTATTTTTATATCATTTTCACCATGAATTCTTATGATTCAAAGAATTCTACTTTATTTCTTGTGAAAACATCTTTTGATGACTCAAATCTAATTTTTTTCTTAAATATTAAAATTGATTTATAAAATATAGGAGATAAAACAACTAAAAATCAGACTTCTATTATATTACAAATTACATTTACTTCAAATTTTAGAGATAGCATTACCTTATTTGAGAAAAATTGCTCCAAGTCAGAGTGGCATTTTAAGCTAGTTCCCGCAGAAGACCTAAATGATACCAATGGCTCCAAAAGGAGATAATGGATTTGAACTTTGAACTCTGTATTTATTGTGTCATACCTTATTTGAAAACCATCATCATTCTGAATTCTTGGACAAAATTTAATTTAAATATTTATGGGAGAATTTTTTTTTTTCTTTATTTAATTAATTTAATTTTTTTTTTATTTAATTAATTTTATTTAATTAAGAATTTTTTTTTTTTTTTTTTTTTTTTTTTTGGAGTTGATTTATAAAATATCAAGATGTAAAAAAAACTAGTAATCAGACTTTGATTATATTACAAATTATGTTTACTTCAAATATAATTAAAATAGATTTTATATTTCAGAGGTAATTTTGTCATTCGTCAAAAAAAAAAAAAATCAATTATACATAATGTGGGATTTAAAAGTTTTCATCACTTTATATAATGACATGCCAAGTGATATATGCAGTTGAAGAAATTTAGGAGGAGAGACTTGGAATGTTATCTCATATCTACCTAAGTTCATAGCCTTTATTTTATACAACAGATATATTTAATTTTCAATACAATCTCCTTTGTTAATTAATCCAGTCTGGCAATGATATTTTATGCAAATAGATAAAACATTATACAGTGAAAATTTCAGATCAAAATTCAATGCATAATTTTGTGTCACCCTATGGACTTATTGTATGTATAGATACAAACCTACACAAATGTATAGCTTGTTTCTTCAAATGTAATTTTTAGTGGATACCTGTATTTAAATAGATTTTATTGTAAACAATATTTTGTCTACCGGCTTGTACACTTGAGGAAACTTATTAAAGAAAATGTGTCAAACTTGTAACCCTCTTTGCAGGATAAACCATCATCAAATCCAGCTTGCTTTAACCACTCAGCTACAAAGAGCATCACAGTTGAGCAAGATTCTATTGGCCTTTAAAGTATATAGTCACTTGTTCAAATTTTCTCACAGTGGTATGTCTACTCAGTAACTCTTATCTGAAAGAAAGAAAAAAATAAGAAAAGGAATTTCAAAAGAATTAACAGATTTTATTTTTAATCTGACATGCTTTTGTTACTTCAAATGTTACTTTTAGTGAACACTGATATCAGAGTATATGATTTGAATGACACAATTATGTGTATCCACTAAAAATGTTTGCACAAATAAAAGTAGTGGGTTAAAAATAAAATCAATTAATTTTTAAGAAATAGCTCATATTAAAACAATAAACACAACAACTTTAACAAGTATCCTTATCATCATCAAAATTAGTCCCTTGACTGCTTCAGTAGGTATCTAAGGGCATGATCTGTTGGTGATGATTCTCAGGAGTTCTGGCATTGTCATATCCATCCAATCTTTGACATTGTCTGACCATCTATTGCATTTCCATCCCTGCTTGTGTCCACCTTCAACAGTCCCTTACATGTTGGTCTTGCAGAGGCCGTTGTGTGATGTGGCCAAACCATAACATATTCCAGTGATTAATAGTGACGAAGAGCGATTCCAGTTGGCCCACAATATTTTTGACCTTTCTCCATTTCAAGCATTTGTTCGGAAATGCCTGGATCCTTTTTTCTGCCTCAATCAGAAGATAGTAAATTTTTTTCTCAAAGTCTAATATGTTGAAAGTTGCTGTGTTTGTTGTTTTTGTACAATTTTGGGATTCCTCTGCATTATTTAGGCTGTGAACAAAACTCCAAAGAAAATTAAATTTTGGCAGTAAATGACCCATAAGGAGTTATATTTTTACAGTTACAAATAAATAAAAACAGACAAAAAAATATGTAAGTAAACAATCTTGAGGTTATGACTCTAAAAATGTATTAAGCATGATACTGAAATAAAAAGAACTCTGAAGGGCTGGTTTGTTCCTTCCTCAATCCTTCAATGACACACATACACACACATATATATATATATATATATATATATATATAAAATTTTATTATATTCTTACACTTTCCTGGACATTGAGTTCTACCAGGATTCTATCCTCTTGGGAATTTATTTATATAATATATATATATATATAATATTATATTATATTATATATATATATATATATATATATATATATATATATATATATATATATATATATATATATATAGTGCCCACTAAAAAAAGTAGAGGTATTTGGTTTGAAGATCATATTGAGGTGTAAAAATGACAGTTGTCATGTAGTGCTGGATCCATGGCCAGTTATTTTTCTCTCATTCAAAAAAAACAAAAAAAAAACCCTGACCTGTTAACTGAATAATTACAAAACAAAGTTTGTCTCTGAAACTCTGCAGTTGAGGTGTTGAATATTACACCAATCAGTTTTGTGACAAATTTTATATATTATTTCATGCACATTGTTTTTGATTTTGTTGACTGCACATTATAATAGGGTCAGTTGGGGGCTGTCTGTAAGTAAAAGAGCACAATGACAGAAATTTGG
The DNA here is from genome assembly GCA_903632075.3 of Acanthosepion pharaonis. NCBI lineage: Eukaryota > Metazoa > Mollusca > Cephalopoda > Sepiida > Sepiidae > Acanthosepion > Acanthosepion pharaonis. Next base: position 2,081,315 of record CAHIKZ030003108.1, on the reverse strand, counting down.
AAACAACATAGTATTTGGCATTTGCACCAGAAACTCCAATACGAACATTTCAGAATGTTTGGAAGTCAATCCAAGGACAGTGCAGAGGACTTGGAAAGAGTTCAATGAGTCTAATGGTGATTATGAAGGCACAGAAGCTTGGAAAACTCACTCTGATCATTCTGATAAGAAAAAAACACCCGAATTTGTTGGTGAAGGCCTCAGACTCAACATGGACGCCTACATCAAGTGCTATGAGGAGGTAGTGCTGCCCTGGGTCAAGAGGATGGCTGCTAGAAGACCCTATATCTGGTAACGGGACTCTGTATTATGCCACACAAGCAGAAATACCTGGTCAGGGCTGTCAGACAATTTCTGTGACCACATCACCCCTTACATCCGGCCACCTAAATCACCAGACTGCAAACCCCCTTCATTATTATGTGTGGGATGCAGTTGAGTGAGAGACCAACAAAACTCCTTGTAAAAACCAAGGATGAACTGAAGACAATGATTATGACAGCATTTACCAACTTAAACAAGGTGACCATCCAGGTGAGTTGCAAGAGATTCTGAAGTTGTCTGGAGGTCATGGTTGAAGCTTAATGGCAATTTTATTGAATAAATTTAATCTAATATTTCAAGATATTTTTGTGTAATTTTGGTAAATATATCTGTTAAAATGAGACGTCAATGTTATTTTCATTTTTGTGTAATTTAGATGACTATTTATCCATCGCACCATGAATATATATATATATATATATATATAATACAAGTTCTATTAAACAATACTGACAAGGTGTGTCTGTTCATTCATTGTATACATATTTGTGAATACAAATATGGATACAATAAAATAAGTCTTAAGAGTTAATTCTGACATAAAATAACTGAATTGGAAGTTATAAAAATGAAATAATAGTTGGAACAGACCCACCTTGTTAGTATCATTTAATAAAACCTGTTTGAAAGAATTCTTGCTTCTTAAATATACATTATATATATATATATATATATATATATATGTTCTCTAAATGAGAGAACAAATGCTGCAAAAATCCGAAGTTCATAGCATTTACTTCTAAAAAAAAAAAAAGTGCTCAATAAAAAGTAGAGCAAAATATTATTATTATATTTTTATTTTAAAAGATTATAATAAAATTTCAATACTATGATTTTACTTCCTCAGGTGATTGTAGGTAACTGGTTATAAAATGAATTTTTAGGGAAATTTAAAAACAAATTGTTACCTCTTTTCCTAAAGTTAAAGTGGGGGCATAAGGTTAGAAATTAAAAATAGACTTGTGGGTATGTCTTGATTAATGAAATAAATGTCACACCTACACTAAATAGAAAAATAAGGTTAGAGGGGGAAGGTGGCTGAGTTATTTTTTTTTTTTTATGTCAGGATAAACCGGCATATAGACATGGCATCATTGATGATTGTTGAGAATATGGCAGTGACAAATATTGTGATTGTAGACAGATATATTATTATAATCTCCTATACTAAAAAAAATACCACTTGAAACTTTATATTTAGTGGATACCTGCATTTGATTAGATAGCCTATTTACTATTTTATCTACTAGCTTGCACACTCAAGAAAATGTGCCCTTTTCTGGAGGTGAGTGCACTCATTGATGAATTAAAAACTGTTTAAAATAATAAAAATAGACTGTTTACTAAAATACTTGTATCCATTAAAAATAATGTTTGAAGTAATAAAAATACATTGATTTAAAACAAATAAAAACTATCATGGATACAATCAGAACCAAAAATACCCATAACAATAATAATTCTGAAGCAGGTATATATATATATATATATAGCCAGAACTGGTCCTCATAATACATTGGGGAAACTTGCAGAAATTTAAGAAAAAATATCTACGAACACAAAAGGGACCTTATACATAACAATTTATCAAATACATTAGTTATATATAGAAATAAATTCAACAACAACTTTGATCTGAAGAATGCCACACTTATGAAAAGAGAAAGTAACTTACTTAGACAGATAATTCTTGAGATTGCTGCTATTGAATTTTCTCAAAATATATATCTGTGACCCAGATTTTTTCAAATAGCTCCTTTCCTAGGCCAACATGCATGACAATAAAAATGTTAAAAAATTAAAAGATAAGAGCTAAATTCATAACCTCATGTTATTTAAAATATATAACACATAAATTAATCTGAAACTTAAATAACTCTCGTATTAATTTGCATAAAAAAGTTTACAGAACATTTTTTACTTTCTTTCATTTATTAGACATTAAGTCATGTCACTTAGTTTCCTCCATAACCTTCTCAGACTTTTCAACTAACCTGATGAATATTCATGAGCGTTTCTTAAATTAAAAATTTTGGAAAATCAATATTTTTGCTTTTGTCTATAAGTACTTGTCAGTAAATAAAATCTGAACATTTTCCATGAGAGGATGAAAAATGTTGGCTAAGATAAGTTTTCCTTATGTCTTTATTCATATTGTCATTTTACAGATTCATGCTATCTAAATAATTTCACACACACACACACACATATATATATATATATAATCAATTCACTCCAAGGAAGGCAATAATGCCACTAAGATGCAAGGAGTTACTTGTAGTAAAAGAGAATGAAAAAACTTCAGAAGGAACTGGAAACTTGAACCTAAACAGGAAACAAGGGATAAACCTCTACTCTCGTTGAAAAAAAAATAGAGGAGGACTGTGAGGCAAATGATAGATTAATCTAATCCTATTGAGAAGAAAAAAATAATAGTAAATAAATTTGCAGAGTTTAGGCAGAGAGCTGAAGTAAACTTTAGAAGGAATCGGAAAACAATCCTAAACAGGAAACACAGGATAAATCTCTAATTTTGTTCATAAGACTGGGGATGAATGTAAACAGGGCAATAGGTGAATCTATCTACTCCAATTAAGGGGAAAATAATAAATAGTAAAATTTCATATTTTAGGCAGAGATTTTAGAAGTATAGAATTTAAGTAGACTTTAGAAGGAATGGGAAACCTAATCATAAACAGGAAAGAACAGATAAACCTTATTTATATATATATATATATATATATATATATATATATAATATATATAATAATAATTTTTCCTTAATAAAAAAAAAAAAGTATAGTTTGCAGGAATAGCCTTTAATATTATTCATCTGCAATAGCAATTTGTAATACCAAGTAACTGAAAAATATTCTGAATTGGTCGAGATATTGATAATACAGCAAATAATAATTGATAAGAGTTGGCTTCTCGTAAATGATATGATAAATGTAGTAATTAATGACTAGGTTTTCATGTCATTCATGATAACAGGGGCAAGATTTATGAAATAGATATGTCAAAATTTTGATTAATTTTAATGATTACTCACATCATCATACAACAAATACTAAAAGCATTTATAGAAAGGAAGTAGGAAGTCAAAGGTTCTCTACTCCATTTAGTGTGTAAACAGATATAGCAAATACAATTTGGATTCTAAAAGGTGATAATTTAATACTTATCTATGTGATGCAGGAAAACTTAGAGAGCATATTAACTTTGGAAGAAAGCTTGAAGATAAAAAGGATATATTTAATATTTCTCACAGAAGAATACATGGATAATCACTTTTAATTTCAATGCACCAGATTCAAATTGAACACTGAAACTTATTTAGATGAGTTTGCATGATGAGGATTGAATTAAATTGTAAAATACTCAGATTCCATTTTTACTTCCTTGTACTTTTATTATAAATATTTTCATAGCAATTGTTTTAATAAGCTTTAGTTTCTCGCTTCCTTGTTACCTACAATCTTCAAAAATTTAAACGCAGTGTCAATCATCATCTTGTGTCTTCCTGAATCCTGTCTTTTTATTGTTCTTTCTCCTCACTAAAATCTTCTCATTTTCTTTCACTCTCAGTAACTCCCTTGTGTCTTAGGGGCATTATAGCCTTGCTTGACATTAAATGATTAAAAAAAAAAAGAAAATACTGATACACCTCAGTCAGTTATGTGCTATGCGTGAAACACACTTAGGCGATCATGTATCTTCCGTTACATGACTGACAAGGCAGATTTTTTTCCTACAGTAGGTTGCCATTTCTTTCTGCAGTTGACCAGTTGCCATCCAAGGCTATTGAACACGGTCTGTTCTGCTATTTACCCATAGATGAGAGGAGAAGAATAGGATTCAACTGGAATTTGAACTTGGATCTCCAATTCCTTAATCTGAACCGCTATCCATTACTCCACCATACATCCACCCATGCATGGCGAGTGTTAAATTTTTATATAATAGGGTGAATACCATTTACTGACTTGGGACAGAAAGATAATGTAGTAATCTGATGTCTTAAAAATGGAATCTGAGAATTTTACAATTTAATTCAATCCTCATCATGCAAACTTATCTAAATAAGTTTCAGTGTTTAATTTGTATCTGGTGCATTGAAATTAAAAGTGATTATCAGTCGTCAGGAATTCCTGGCATAATCAGGCAAACATGTCTATTCAAAGAATGATTTCTACAGTCATATGCGGTGTAATGATTTGATTCTTGAAATAACTACAGAGTGCCCCTGGGGGAATACGTCAAGTAAATATTTGTAACCAAACACATTGAGACTTATTTGAAAAGCAGACCACTTGAGTTATTTATTGCTGAGCAGTAGAGGAAGTTCTACATATTCATGTTATAATGTTAGTGAAAAATGAGTGAAATTAATTTGGAGCAGCAGATGAACATCAAGTCTCATGTGAAGATTACTAAAAGTGTTAGTAAAATATTAGCCCTATTAAAAATGACTTATGGTGAGCATGCTATGAAGAAATTACATGTATTCAGATGTCACAAGTGATTCAGACAAGACATAGACATGTTACAATGTAAGAAGGTGGGTAGGGAAAAATTGCATGGAACTGATGCAAATGTTTTTTTTGGAATTGCTGAAAGGATTTAAAGAATCTTTGACTTGATAAATTGATTCTCCACCAGGAAAATAATGCTCTGCATAATGTATGTGTGTGTGTGTATATATATATATATATATATATATGTGTGTGTGTGTATATACACACACACACACACAGTAAAAAGAACCTTCTGATATTGGAGGGCATCTACATTATGACAAAGCAACCCACACTCAACAAAATTACATTTCAGACTAGTCACAACACATTACAAATGCATCTAGACATATGGTTCTGTTGTTGATATTTCGGTCTCTTGTCTGGTATGACATCATAAAACTGCATCTTGAACTTAGGACCTATGTCTGCTATTCCACAACCATTATCATCACATAGCAATATTCTGTGTCAACATAAGAAAATATTATCTACAATGGTAATTATCTTTGTTAAAATGTCTGTATAGTCACTCTGATAATGGCTCATGTGAGCCGAAAGCTTAGGACCAACTTCCTAAAAATATCAAAACGTTAGACAATTTTTGTTTTTATTTTCACCAGAAATCAAAGCAAACAATTGAACATTAGAATGGCTCATGATCAGACAATGAATGTCTATTATATTTAACAATATATGTTTTTATATATATATATATATATATATTTGTACGCTTAGTATTATTTTGGCATTCTTTCTTTTCTTATTGTTTATTGAGAACATTGTCAATTCTGTTTGTCGAGCCAATTAAACTTGTCTGTGGCCAATTACTCCACAATTTCAATTGTACCAATGAAAGACTTGTACTAATAAACATCCATAAAAAGTTTAATTAGTATAATAATAACCTGTTAATAATAACAATTATAACATTAAAATGATGAAAGATAGTTAGAAATGATATTAACCATTATAAATGTTGCAGCTAATAAAATTCCATGAAGAGAAAAATTGATAATAGATGAAAAATATTAGTAAGAAAAAAATGAATGCATTATTTGATAATTTATGATGAATGATTCAGTATTCCATGAATGATTAGTTGTATTCTTAATATTATACCTTTCATCTCTACATATTGGCCAGTGTGTTTTTTAACCTTCCTCAGATGTATCATCCATCCAGTTGTATTGTTTTAATATTCTTCTGCAGATAGAGGCAATCCGCTAGTCAGTCTGAAAACAGCAGGTGACATGTGCAAAATTCTTTTGACATATATTAACTGAAAAGATAACTTCACATCTACAGAATGAGTCTTATACTCTTATTAGTGAACTTTATATTAGGGTTTTTCAGACCAAAAAGAAATAAATCATTAGGAAGTATACAGTTGAGAAAGGTTGAAGAACCCATTGGCTGGAACGGAGAGATAAAATCAGTAAAGGTGGGTTTACTGGTTGTAATGAGGTGATTATAAATTGACTACTGAGAACGTGATGGGTTTTATTAATTCAACATGAAATGATAAATTCATCAATGGAACAAATGTTGTTTTTTAAAACTTACAGCTCAGACGTTAGACACCAAACGTGACTTTGGCTTACATCTTGTTAATTTCTGTTGATGCAGGAAATGTGATAAAATTCCTGAAGCTGTTTAAGATAGAAAAATTCTGGAAAGGCCAAAATATTAATGTAATAAAATTGTTGATATAAGCTTCAAAGCATAATGTGTTTCCACTTTGATTTGAGAGTTTCTTCTCTTCAACAATTTTAAAAATCATTTTAAATTCTTTCCACATTTCTTCTTTTTTTTTTTTTTTTTTTTTTTTTTTTTGCAAAAAGAAAAGAAAAAAAAAAGTCAAGTGTCATATGTGATGTATGCTCTGGCAATCATATTTCTTTTGATTCGTGATTGATTAGGCACAAAGTTTCCTGTAGTACATTGTCATTTCTTTTTGTAGTAGACTGGCTGTCAACCAAGACAATAGAGCCAAGTCTGTTTAGTTATTTAACTCATACCTGGGGGGTTGCAGATGAATTCATACATTTTCCAAAGAGTATTTGCATGTTTATGAATGTAACGAATGTCTGAAATTTGAGCTCAAGTCTTTCATTTCTCGTTTAGAGCCTCATTAGCCATTTCACCGCACAACACATCCAAAACTCCATTTAAAAAACAATTTAGGATTATGGAATATTTAACTGGAATTTCTAACATACTGGATTGATTAGAAAACTGTTGATGTCTTTTTAGAATTATGTTGATCTTGTCTTTATTTTGTTGAGACATTAATATCATGTTCTTTTCATGTTCAACTTAGATTTAGGAGATGACACAATGTCATAGATCCAGTTATTTTGTTAGTGGACTTCTTAAGCTTACCCATTAAATATGGAGCCAGCAGTAAAGTTACCAGGATTCTTGTAGTGAAAGAGATAATCAGTTACCCCGAAAAAAAAGTTTGTGTTCTGTGTGCGATCTGCCGAAGAAAAATTACCAAAAAGTAGTTAGCAAAAATCTACTTCAATGACTAGAATCTATGCTAATGTCCTCCCCTCCCCTGAATGGCGTGACCAATCAGAAAGTTCTCTCGATGAACCGAAGCTGTTGTTTTTTGCTTATACAGGCAGAAGATTTTCTGAGCTGGTGAGCCAAACAAGTGTTTTTGCTCGTGAGAAGTGAAGGTTGGATGTGTGACCCCATTTTGTCCTTTCTACTTTGCTTGTTGGACTGTTATGATGGGCTATCGTTTGAACTGCGATTTGTCTACAAGTGTTACGGTCGAGAAACTGAAGAAATCTATTGTAGTTGCTACTATAAGTTGACAGTCTTTTCTTTGCTACAACAATTCTCTGATCTGAAGATCATCTCTTCTTGGGCTATATACCTAACTTAGAGATTAACCAAGGTTGATTAAATGACATCTGTAAGAGTTAATTCTATTATCATTTCATAACACTTAACATTTTTTTAGTTTTTATGATGCTCTTTTTTAATTATTGTCTGCATAGTACTTTGATATATTGCTCTTCCGCTTTTATATAAAATTAAATGTATGTGTTGTAACCTAGGGAAGGTTACTGAATAGAATAATCATATGAAGGTTGGTAATGAACAATAATACTTAGAACAAGAACAACACATATAAGATTCGCCAGTGGTAAAAGAAATAGTTAACTGCTAGAAGTGAGTCAAGTAAATTCCACAATGAATCTCCAACTGCAGACCAACATACAGTATTTACTACTGTATTTATGTGAATGGGGACATACCCATTATCGTCTGTAGGCAGGCTACAACAGTATGACAAAGTAGGAAAAACTTTGTTTGATCCATTTCATCCTTTAGAACTTAATCAGACTAAAATTGTTGTGTTAGTTTGACTACACATGCACATGAATGAGGGATGCAGGGAACTTTAATTATTGGATATCCCACACTGTGATAATAACAAAAGTGATGGAAAAAGAAAATCTAAATGAAATCAGTGAAATTTTATATATATATATATATATATATATATAAATTCCCAGCATCCCTCATTTGTATGCATATGTATTCATCATATGTAGTACCAACATAACAAATTTAGTCCAATGAAATCTGAAAGGATGAAACACCTGACAGAAAAATGTTTTCCACTTTGTCATACATTTTCCCCCCAGTATTGTTCTTGATATATAAAAACTTATATATTATTATCTCATAAATTAAATGCAAAATTCTGCTGCAGATTATTATCTTCATCTTTGTTGTTTTGAGCACATTTCAAACAATATCTTCTTTGGCCTTGATCAAATGTGGCATTTAATAGTGCTGAGTTATATTTAAAACCCAAATGAGACAATAGCTTAAAAAATTCTATCAGAAAATAGTTTCTCATAATTTCAGAAAACAATGCTTTGCATGTCACATGACATAAAGGCAATGAAAAAATCATTTTACTCACTAATTTTAATCCATTCTAAGAT
>CAHIKZ030003108.1:2020000-2067500 GCA_903632075.3 Acanthosepion pharaonis | reverse complement strand
CATCCGCCTCCTGGGTAAAATGATAAACTACATCCATCAGGAGGTTTTTAGGAATGTGGAACTACCTTTTAATTGCTGATGTTCCCAGGTTTGCCCTGACCGGGGTGGTAGCACCTAGCAGGGTCCCATCTATGGGCAAGTAGCTAAACCCCCAAAGGGGCCAAAACACTATGAAAGTATAAAAATAGTTTTTAATACCAGCAATACTTTTTGGGAAAAATTATTACCAGCAATACATTTTTGAAGAAAAAAATTAATACCAGCAATACATTATTACCAGCAGTACATTTTTGAAAAAGAAAAATGTTACCAGCAATAAAAATCTTGTCGGCATTAAATAAGCCAGTGAGGTTGATATGCCATAAAAGAAAATAAATCAAATCATAACAATTTGGAACAAGAAATTGGAGAGCCAATTTTGCATTCCATTCAAATTTTGTTACTTTCACTTTGGTGCCAATACTCTTAAGAAAGATATGAATTCAAGAATCTTCCGAGTTATGGGTTAAATAATAGGGCAGACTGGGCTCTTCAGCCTTGCGTGGCAACTCATCTAGGAAAAGGACACCTGAATTCAGAGCCATATGTAATTCTGGTGAATCACATTGCAACTAATGAAAAGAATTTACAATGACTATAATCAAGACTGTCATCTGTTTTGATTGATTGATTGGTTGATTGATATAGATTAGTGAACATGAGGAAAAGTTTCTATGGTTTTATCAAAATGTATATTTTTATTCTAAAACTTCAAATAGGGAACTGATAGCTGACTTTTCTGTCAGATTTTAACAGAACTGGTACAACACTTTGATCTTTAACTTGTATGTTGATAAATATTTTAATACTTTTAATGTAAATAAAAAAAATTAAAGAAAATGATTTCCCTGTTCAAAGAAAATTTTGTCTTTGTTCACAAAATTGAAGATGCTGAACTTAGAGAAGATCATGAGATTGTTTATCAGTAGCTGAGTATTATAAAACCAATATTTATTCACCTCGGCATTGGCACCAACTGAGTTTTAACCTTTGACTATTCAGACCAGCCTGAGCTAAGAAAAAGAAGATGACAAAAAAAGTCCCTGACTTCTGGTCCACACTGATTTATCTAGAAAACCATGAGAAGGCAGCAAAGAATTAATTTAGGACATCATGAAAAGAATTGAGGTGTTCTTTTTAGGAAATTCACTTCAAGTTGAAGACGGCTAAAAGGTACAGCTGATGACAGATTTGATAAAGTGCCAGCAAAGATTTCTGCTTCGTATCCTCGAGGAAATACACAAGCTGCAGGAGTCTGACAGTCTTCGCACAATATTGCGACTAATAGCTGCCGTTAAAAACAAAAGTCTTCGATGGCACTGGAACATTTTAGAAATGCGTTTAAGGATTGAAGGTTGGGGAAGAGGGAGCAGTGACTGTGCGGTAAACTATTCATTTAAGCTGCCACCATCCCACAGATTTGCAGATAGGTAGGTGGGCGGGGGACACCAGAGATAGACAGGTCATTTGTGTCTGTCTGTTGACATAGATTAGTGAACATGAGGAATTCTGTGACTGAATATGTCACAAAATCTGGGTAGTTAACCTGAGAGCAAAGATAGATGTGTTCGCAGATAGACAGGTATATAGATGTATGATTGATTAGAATTAAGGTGAGGAGAGAGTAATAAGCAGAAAATTGTTTAAGAATTGTCACTTAAGGCCTGTCATGTAGCAAAGGAGAAAGCATCAATGAAATAAGCTTTGTTATTAGAATGAAGTCATAAAGTACATGTTATTCCCAGGTCCATCCTGGCCTGGGGTGGTAGGATATTATCAGTGGGGTCCAGCTATGGGCAAATAGTTAACCAGTAAACTAATCAAAACACTATCGAGGTGTAAAAATGGATTTCTGTAGTAACAATACCAGCAATACATTTTTGAAGAAGAAAAAAAAAAATTAATGGCAATACATTTTTTAAAACAAAAGAAAAAAGATATTACCAGCAATATTTTTTTTAAAAAAAAGAGAAAATATTACCAGAAGAAAAAAAAAAAAACAAATTTACCAGTAATATATTTTTTTTTTAAAATATTACTAGCAATACATTTAAGTCACAACAAAACCCTCTTTACAAAAATATGTAACCTGATGTACAAACTGATTTCTTACAAAGAATACATAGACTATTCATATGAATGTATCCTAAAAATTCTGTCGGCATTAAATAACCCATTGTTGTTGATATGCCATAAAAGAAAATAAACCAAACGATAAAGTTCATATTTGTCTTTTTTTTGTTTTTGTCTTCTTTTTTTTTTTTTTTTCTTTTTTTTTTTTTTTTTTGTCTTCTTTTTTTTTTTTGTTTTCTTTTTTTTTTTTTTTTTTTTTTTTTTTAAATATGGTTGGGAAATTACCAGCAATACATTTATGGAAAAGAAATTGGTAATTACCCAAGAAAATTAAATTTTGGCATTAAATGTCCCATAAGGTGTTGATATACCATTAAACAAAACAAACAAAAGAGCAAAGATTGAATGACTTTAAATTGAAGATAATTTCTTTATCATTCTAAGTTCTTTTTTATTCTTTGAATTATCTCATAAATTCTCATCCACATAAAAATAAATTGGTGGTCAGAATTGAGAATCTTCAGGAGCCAAATAGTTTTACCTATCATCTGGTTCATACTCATAGGCTTTTAAACAGGAGTAGAGGTTTATCTCTTTTTTCCTGTTTAGGATTCGGTTTCCGGTTCCTTCAACTTTGTACTTCCGATATCTTTGCCTGAAATCTAAAAATTTTATTTAGTAATTTATTATTATTATTTTTCCCCTTCCAATAGAAATCAATAGGTTTTCCTATTGTCTGGTACACACTCCTCTCCAGTCTTTTGTTAAGAGGAGTAGAGGTTTATCCCTGGTTTCCTATTTAGGATTAGTCTTCCAGTTCCTTCTAAAGTCTACTTCAACTCTCTACTCTTAATGCTTGTCCTTACTTAGATTAATACAACTTCATGCAGTAACAATCTACCTTGTGTAGCTCTTGAGTCTTGTATTGGGTGAACATTAAAAAAAAAGTGTTTTGGTAGATGAAGGGTTATATTGATACAAATATATCCACACTAATATATATATGTGTGTGGGTGGGGGTTGCCTGACTGTCATTGTAATGTGGAACTTTGTGTGTGTATATATTTGTATAAATATATATATATTTTTTTCTTTCTTTTTTTTTTTTTAAAAAAAAGAAAAAAGAGAAACTGCAAAAGTTTTTGGTTATAATATGGATTTGTTATAGTGTATATATTATATTCTTAATGTTTGCAGTTTCTCTTTTTTTTTTTTAAATATACATTTTTCTCATATTGGAAGAACTCATAACCTTTTCCATATATATATATATATATATATATATATATAGAGAGAGAGAGAGAGATAATGTCAGTATGTTGCTAGACTAATGATAAAACTTTTATTGTACACAACACATTTGTTTTGTCTGAATTTTTCAGATAATGAATTATTGTTATTATACACTGATTTACTTAATCTAATATCCTCATCTTCATTGTCATCACCACAATGTTTCAACCATTGTAATCTCTGGCCTTCTTCAGGTGTGGAGCATATTTGGGGTTTTGAACCAAACCCTTTATTCAATCAGTAGGTTGTTTTCATTTGGTTGCATCTGCAAGAGGATTTGTACTTTCAACTCAATTCATCTGTTTACACTAACTTAGACAGGAATTTAACTTACAATCACCAGGTAACTCAATCTGCTTAAGAAATGTTTTTATCCACTTGGCCATGTGTCCTGTTGATCAGTTCAGTAGCGGAAAGAGGATTTAAATATTTATTTTTGAAAATAACCTCTTCATTGTCAATGCACTTGACACTTTACGTTTCTTGCTTACATTATACTTAAAAATTTCTGATTAAAATGCAACTAAATGTGTGTCAGACTATCAACTTATTGATTCACCCTCATGTGAGATATATATATATATATATATATATATATATATATATATATATATAATCTTGTCTTTTTAATGTCATTGTAAATTATAATTAAAAAAAAAACTTAATATTTAAATAATCATAATTCATTGAAAAAATATGGCTTTTGTGTGTCTTATCACAGGCACTGACAGATTTACAAGCCAATTGAGAAATCTTAAGCATTTTAATTCAAAGAATTTAAAATTTCAAAATCGTTTTTGTTTGTTGAATAGCTTTGGATATTTTCTTGAACCATTGATTATTCCTAATTCCATGATTCTTGCTGAAAATTGACAGACATCTTGAAAATAGGCACTTGAAATTTAGGTTTTTAGTTTGAATCCAGTGATTCTGAGTTTTGGTCACAAATTTTGTACCACTTCAGCCATTAAGCTTATATCTAAAGAGTAATGGTTATAAACAGTGGCTATCATAGTTTTCACAAGTACCTGAATATACTGGCTACTTAGGCAAAGGAACATATATCTTTAACATCCATTGTTAGTCTTTTAGTATAGAAGATAAGGAAATTGAAATAGTGATAGTTTTGCCCAATACCACAAATTGCTACAAAACAAAAACATTCACCTAAGAACTTGAGTCATATTTTTAAATAATTTTGTCAGATTGAGACTCTCATATGATTGTCATGCATAATATAAAACTTGTTCAGAAATATCTGAACTGTCTGCTGTATACAACCTCTTGCTCAGATCAATGGTTAAAATGCCTTTGAGTGAAGGAAACCTGTTGGCCTTGAGGATGACAATTCTTTTAACATTATAGACTGGCATTACAGAATTCCAAAGAACTCTCAGATAACAGAAACCATTTCACTTCAAGAATTTCAACAGCTGCAACAACTAAAATGAAGATGTTGACATTCCACTATGCTTCAAACAAAAGGCTAGGAAGGAAACCTCCAACAATACAGAAAAGAATGATAACAATGCACTTCAAAAACATCATTATAGACATATTTTTTTGTTGAGGTAGGACAGTGATTAATCTTGCACACAGCAACGTCGCTCCTGCCTGACAGAGGATCACAATTAACCCCTCCACATAGGCTTGTCCCTCACATTAGCAGAACATGAAAACATACTGAAACTTTTTATAATGATTTCAGGCAAGGTTTGACAAGGCTGTATGTTCTTCCTGACACCAAATAAGAATTTCCTGATCGTCCATGTACCTAGTGTTTTTATCAAGACACTATATTGGCAACTATGATCTTAACAATATATGTAGATGGCACAGCGTTGATAGCAGGCACAGAAAGAAAACTACAAAAACTCCTACAGAAAGTAATGAAGGTAAATGAGAAGAAAGAAGGGATGTCCCAAAATACAAATTACATATTGGAGACAGCAAAACCAAACAAGTACAAAAATACAAATATCTGGGAAGTGGAACGGATGACAGAAAGTGAAACACTGAAATCTGAAGGTGCATTGGGATAACAAAAAATGCTTTCCAAAAGTTAAGCAAAGTATTAAGAAACAGAAAAACTTCGTTAGAAACAAAGAAAAATTACTGAACTGTTATATAATATCTGTCCTCTTATATGGCAGTGAATGCTGGACAATCTCCTCAAAGATGATGAAGAGACTTGAAGCAACAGAAATGTGGTTCTATAGAGTGATACTGAGGATACCATGTACCAAACATGAGAGCAACAACAAAGTTTTAGAGAAAATGAAAGCAAAAAAAAAACTTAACATTAGGAAGAGACAGTTGAAATTTCTAGAGCACATAATGAGGAAAGAGAGCTTGGAAAATCTGATACTCACAGGACAGGTTGAATGTAAAGGGAGCAGAAGAAAACAAGGCATAACTTAGTGAGCTTGAGTGAATATATAGCTGAACACGGTTTAGGAGAGATAACAAAAAGACAATTTATTAAAAGCTACAAAGGACAGGAAAGTGTGGAGAGTCATGATCACCAACATCCTGAAGGGACATGGCACATAAAGAAAATCTTTAAGAAGGTTGCCATTCAAGGCTGGACACACCATCCTAGTCTTTTGAGAATTTGTGTAATGCAACATTAGACAAATGCCCCTCAACAGCATCATCCTAACTGTGGCCAGTATCACCAACCACGAGTTCTGATAGAGAATTCATCCACTTGAACCAAAGTGTCTGATGCAGACAGCACTCAGCAAGTGCTGCCATTGGCTTCAACATATCACTGGCATGGGGAATGAGAGTTTCCTAAAACTTGTTCATGATTTCAGCCCAACTGAGCTGAACAAAGGAGTCAGTTAACTTCTCCTTTGTTGAAATGATTTTAAAAATTCCAACTTTCCTTATAAGGAAATGGTTAATATTACTATTAATTGAAATCTTACATTAATCTTAGATATTGAGACCTAGGCTGACACTAACAGACAAAGCTTTAAGATAATAATATTGGTAATAATTATCTAAGTCTAAGTGGATACATACACACACACACACACACACACACACATATATATATATATATATATATATATATATATATATATATATATGAGGTAATTAGATTGCAAAGTAGAAAAAGGTTACTTATGATGCTTTTCATCAGTCAGACTTCATCGAAACATGTCACAAGTAAACTTTTTCTATTTTTTCATACAATTTCCCCAATACTGTTCTTCATATATAAAAATATATATTGTTATCTCTCTCTTTTATATATATATATATATATATATATATATATATATATAAAATAAAATGAAAGTCAATGCAAGAGAGGGAGAATGGAAAGATGAAAAAGGTTGTAGAAATTAAAGTCTATAAATCAGGTTTGTTGCGGAAGTTGAGTGCATTTGTTAATATTTCATCATGGTTAGGGTAAGAGTCACCTGCAGGGAACTGGAGGGTTGATAGGATAGGGTTGTGGTTTGTCAGGAAGGAGTTAGTGTAATTGATTACCTATGAGACATACACCCCGTTTCATTTGCATAAATAATATATGTGGCATGCAGCAGAGGTGGGTATAGATCACACTCAACTGACATGGCAGCACATGATTTGCAATCGTTAGTGGTCTTCAAAAAACTGTCGACAAATTATTGCTTAGACTTTCACGAAGAAGCATGTTTATGTCTGTATACTTATCATGTAGATTAAAGCATTTACTATTTTGCTTATGTATCTGATAGGAATATATGTACAGAACATAGAGAATGCTATAAACATTCAAGTAAGGTTTTGTGTGTACAAACACACACACACACATATATATATATATATATATATATATATATATATATATATATATATATGGTGCAATGCTATAAACATCCATGTAAGGTTTTGTGTGTGCACACACAAATGCACACATACACATATATATGTTGTGCGATGGATAAATTGTCGCTGTTTATATTTTTATTTTTGCTTGAATTTCTTAGCACCAAATGATAAAAGTAATCAGAAAAACTAATAATAATAGTCTCCCCAAATTGTAAAAATAGTGTAAGTTAGCCTTTCAATTCACTATTAGCAGAGATACATACTTCAATAGGACAACTCGTGGTAAAAATAAGTCAAAAAAAAAATGCTGCAATGTGTAAATTGTTGCCATTTTATATTTGTAATTTTACATGCGTGTTTGTTTTTGATTATGCTGACTGCACAATATAGTAGGGTCAGTTTGGCAGTGTCTGTGAGAAAAAGAGCACCATGATGCAATTCACTTCACCAGAAATTTGGAAATGGCATACTGTACTGCTCCTATATGTACTGGAAGCTTCAATATGACAATTTCGAAGTATTTGGTGTCAGCCTGAGGACAGTGTAGAGGATTTTGAAAGAGTTGGATGAGTCTAATGGTGATGATGAAGGTGTCTGTAGTGATGGCAATGTTATGCCACAGGGCCTCAGACTCAGTATGGAAGACCTTATGTTTGGCAACAGGACTCTGCTCCATGCCATTAACATTTTTGCTTTTGTCTATAAATACTTGTTACTAAATAAAATCTGAACATTTTCCATGATAAAGTAACTGAAAGGATGAAACACATCAGTTAAGATAAGTTTTTCTTTTGTTTCTATTCATATTGTTCTTTTACAGATACATTCTGTTTGAAGAATTTCACACATATATATATATAATCAATTCATTCCAAGTAAGGCAATAATGGGAGTGAAAGAGAATGAAAAGCTTCAGAAGGAACAGAAACCTAAACAGGAAGCAAGGAATAAACCTTTACCTCATAAACCAATCGTGATTTTATTGAATAAATTCACTCTTTTGTATTTTGAGATACTTATGTGTAATTTCAGTAAATATATCTGTTAAAATGAGATTTCACTGTTATTTTCTATTCTGTATAATTTAGACGACAACTAGCAGCATGGCCTGGCGTTGCTCGTGCTTGATTCAAAATTATACAGCTCATACAGCATTGCCCTTCCTTGCCTTTAAAAAAGTGCCCTTTGCTGTGCTGATGTTGCTACATGCCTTACTTCTTGCCTATCTCACACTGCAAATTTTTTCAAAGCTCTATACTAAACATTAAATCTGTTACGAAAAAAGAACTAAACAAAATGAACACAAAACAATCAGCTTTAAAAAAGGACTCA
Source organism: Acanthosepion pharaonis (assembly GCA_903632075.3). NCBI lineage: Eukaryota > Metazoa > Mollusca > Cephalopoda > Sepiida > Sepiidae > Acanthosepion > Acanthosepion pharaonis. Next base: position 2,058,935 of record CAHIKZ030003108.1, on the reverse strand, counting down.
TAACTGGAAAAAACCAAATGAAAAAAGAATGTTAACAACAAATACTTTTTCACACCCAACCCAGTTCTGCGGAATAAGAATCAACATTGAGTTTAAGCAAGTGAATGAGCCAATTGGAGTAAAGTGCCATGCAGATTTAAATTTTTCCCACTTGTGACGAATGCAGCTATCGATTTTTTTTTTTTACATGCTAGTTAACATTCGTATCAGTCAGCTGTTGGCTCTCATGCTGGCCAATAGAATCTTCCTGCCTATTCGTGGCAACCAGCTATTGGCTCTCACTCTGGCCAGTAGAAAATGGCTGCAAACTACATGGAAACTGCTGTAGAAGCATGAAAAAATCAATTATTTCCACTATCGATGGGAGTTGGGAAATGCAAAGTCAGTCTTGGCCTTCCCACTTACTTGGAGCATGTGCATGTAAATTTTGGTGCAAATCGATCGAAAATTGTGGCCATGCATTTGTTACACACACACACACACATCCTGCCTTTTATAGATAAAGATTTATCCATAGCCTTATATATATATATATATATATAAAGAACAGTCTTATATTCAATGACATGATTAACCCATCTCCTCCTGGCATCAGTTGAAACTAAAAGCTTCTTTTCCCCCTGTATTCTGTGACCATTTTGTTTAAGTTTACATTTTCTTGATTTCAGACGAAAACTGGAAACTATTTCAACATATTTCAGTGAAAATTTCACTTTTCAAAATTAAAGTTCATGACTACTGTTTAGATGTTGTGGGGAAAAAGTAGGTGTCATCTTAAACTGACATCAGAAGGTTTATGGGTTAAAACAGGCAGTGCCTTCTTTTTAACAGATGTGATGATCATTTACTTTATAATTTCTATTTTCTTGATTTCATAGGATAATTTTCTGCATATGTCAGTGAAATTTTACTTACCAAAATTGCACTTTATAATTATAGTCAGCAAATCCTTCATTTTTGAGTTATTAAGTTGGAAAGAAGTTAATGATAGATGGCACTGTGTTGCCATATAGACTAACATGTGTAGTAGTGAGTTAACTGAGAAGTGTTCCATTTAACAGTGACAGGATATTCATATCATGAGCAGGCAGATATAATTTTTAAATATGGTCTTAATGAATGGTAATGGACTCGAGGCTGCACAGCTGTATTAGATTGCATTTCCAGACTGAAGGCAGCTAAGTCATCTAACCTTTGCTGCAGTTTATCAAAAACCTGATATGTAACCTAGTCTGCATGGCAACTCAGTGCCAGCTACTGTAAACTTTCTTTAAACTTAATAACTCAAAAATGTAGGATTTGCAGACATCTGTTTATATGGACTTTTGTCCTTGTATTGGTGTGAGGAACCTGCCTCACCAAGTTTGTAAAAGTATTTTAGATATAACACACACACACACACACACATATATATATATATATATATATATATATATATATATAAAATAATTTTTTTTAATTGGATTTAGCCCAAGCAAGGCAGTAAAGCCACTAAGACAGAAGTGGTTACTGGGTGCGAAAGGATTAGAAAATAGAACATTACTAAGGAGCGAGAACAATAGAAGAGTAATCAGGAAGACAGTAGATAACAACTGACATTGCATTTTAATTTTTGAAGATTGAATTTAACTGGAAAGCATGGAGCCAGAAGAGGTTTCAACAAATGAGAAAAGTGTGTATTGGCATGGGGTCATCATGAAGTTTTCATCCAGGCAACATTCAGCATTGACTAAACAGCTTTACTTCCAGTTGATGTTAAAAGTTTTTGCATTTACTTACTCAGAAACAGTAAAATATTTTTACAAGTCATATATATATATATATATATATATATATATATATATTAAAATTAATTGATTTAAAATTTTTTTTAAGCACACAGTTCTAACTGTGTAGCGAAAAAACCATATTTTAAATCAATTAATTTATAATATTATGCTCTGTAAATTTACATTGAGCACTATTTTGTAAAAATAAAAATATCTATAAGAACACCAGACTATATATCTTGCTGTTCTTTTCTTTTTATTTATATACACACACATATATATATATATATATATATATATATATATATATATATATATATATATATATAATTTAAATCTTATTTTTAGTGGATACCCATATGAGTAGATGCTCCATCTATTTATTAAACTCTATATACATGTATTTATTTTCATCTACCATCCTGAATATTTGAGAAATCTTCTTCCCCCTCCAGCAGGATTCAAACCTGCATCTTTCTCAAGCTCTCAAAACATCCATATCTACTCAATTTCAAATCCCAACATAAACAAAGCAATTTTTAAAGAAGTGATGTATTTTAATTTATTAATCTGACAGATTTGATTACTTAAACGTTATTTTTATTGGATATCTATATTTAGGTAGATTCTTTGTTTGTTTAATAAACAGAGTATGTAATTATTTTTATCTACCAGCCTGAATATTTGAGGAAAATATGCACTCTATTGCAGGATTTGAACCTGCACCCTCTTTGGCAGAGAAAACTGTCAATAAATCTATTGTGTTTTAGATCATCTCAGCCACAAAATGGGTTGATGGGCAAACAAAACTGAATTGAAATCCCATCACTTAAGGACTACCAACACCAGCAGCAACTAAAATGGATAGCATATCCAACTCGAAGGGAAAATAATGATAGAAACAAGATGTTGACACCTCACACTATTTCAAATAAAAGGTTAGGAAGGAACCCACCATCAATACTGGAAAGAGCAATAACAGCTACTGGATTTGAGAAAGCTGTTTAAGAGAAAGATTTTATAAATTTCAACCAAAACCTGTACTGGCTGGATGGTCAATGAATGCTAAATGTTCCCTTAAAAGGAAACTACTAATATTACCATTAATCTCTCTCTCTCTCTCTCTCATATATATATATATATATCTCCATATAGCTAAAAGATAAATATTGGCCTGTTTGGTGGTTGAGGGAGTTGTGATTATAAGCACCAGGGATCAATGTTCAAAACAAGGCAGTTGGTCTTAGCACATCACAGTCTTTATATGCTGACTCAGTTTGGTCTTGTGGTGTACGAAACTTAATAAATACTGGTAAATATTGATTTATTTTGTGTATCTGTTTTCAGTTTCAATATAAAATTTAAGATGAAAAATCTGATTTTAAATTAAAAGATGAATATTATTCCTGCAGAAATGGTCACCCTTCATTTTAACATTGGTAACATGTTCTTGAAACACACTGAGTTGTCAATGATGTTTACCTGGATTCATTAAATGTTCCAAATTTTTCAATATCAGACTATTTCTGCCACATAACCTTGCTTGTGTTGATCATGTACAAGCTCTCATCTTGGTGGTAGCATGCTATGTATTTTTGGCGGGAGGGCATGCTTGCTTTAGCATTTTATTTTTACATTCTGGCAGGGTTTTCTTAAAGCTTTTCAACACTTCTACCATTAGCCAATGAAATTCTTCTGCACAAGTATATTGCTTCATGAATTTATTTCTTCTGGTTTCTGAGATGTTATTTAAAATTGTTCACCTTCTTTACTATGGTAAGTCATTATTTCGCCTTTTCTTTGCCTAATTTTATCGCCTAGTTATTGGATAAGGATTTATAGGATACAAATCCTATATCATTCAACAAATAACTGAAAAACACAAAGTAGATTTGCACACCCACAAAATTAGATCAAAACGATTAAAAACAGATTTCTCAATAAGGTGTGAAATTAATTTTCTGACCAATGAAAGGAGGCGATTTGCTAAACTAAAAAAAAGGTAACGATCCAGTGTGAAAAAAAAAGGCAGCTGTAAATAGAGAGACTCAAGTCAATCACCAGTCAGAAGGGCGCAGAGATCATAGAGGACAGAAGACTGACAGTCAGGTCCGTCACTGGCTCAACCAGACACTAAGAGAAGAAAGTGGGGTAGGAAAGGAAAACAACAAATTTACAACTGACTCTAAAACAATTCAACCTGATAAGTACATTTTCCTCTTATCTTTTATTTCTCATTCACACTCTCTTTTTCAACTTAAATTGATCGTCCCTTTTTCCTTTCCACCTACTCGGCGGATACACAAAAACAAAAGAAACAGACATTACTCTACTACTCTGTTGAAAGACAGCGAACACATAGACATTTTTTGTTCAAATCACATTTGCTTGAATGAACTAAAGCATTAATCTTTTTTACTCTATTCACAAGATATAAAAATATACAAATTTGTTTATTCTGCATGAATGACATTAAATATACAATGTTCTATTTTCTACAAACGTTCCTTATCGTGTTGTCTTTTCTTGAAATTTGCATTGTATTTTGTGGGCAGGGTATCCCGTATTAAATTCTCCTTTTAATCCGGGTACGCTGTACCCCACAAATTCACCCTGGCCTCATTATTATTTTCAAGAGCCTGGTGAAAACTTACTTTTCTTTTCTGTTTTTTAAAGAAAAAAGATTTAAAATCAATGTCATTAGCCTTTGTTTTAAAGGAGAAATTAATTTATCCTAATAATTCTTTTGTAAATTATTTGTTTTTGAGGAGAAAGAAAGGAAAGCTTTTATGTCTATATTTATATATAATTTCTTTATTAATTACTGAATAAATTTGTTTCATTTTAAAGATTGTCCATTCTGTGTTTTCTGGCTACTGTCAATTTGTTTCATGTTTAAGATCATCTGTTGTATATTTTCATATCACTTTCAAAACATTACTCATCAGTCTCTTTTTCAGTAATTCTGGTAACAATAAAACCAATGATAGGTAATTTAAGATTAGAAAAATCAGCTGAAAATTCTTGAATTTTCAATTGAATTTCTTCATGTGATTATGAACTAAGAAAACCTTTTATGATAAAAATTCTCCTTTAAAAGCAGATGGGAATTGATGGGCACTGAAGCTTTTTTACTTTGATTTTTGACTGACGCTGCATTGAAGTGTTGAGCACTTTTCATTGACAGCAATCAATTCCATGATGTGCTTGACAAATCTGCATTGCAACAGTTTTACAAATATCTCCAGAGAAATGCACAGATACTACACTATCATTACTACTCTCTGAAATATACATCGAAAGCAAATCTTCTTGGTTGATTTTGGGTCTGTTTAAAAGGGCATCATAAAAGCAAAAATTAATGGTCTTCATGAATGAGGATCTGAAATATATTAAACAAGAAGCAACAGAGATATATATATATATATATATGTATGCATGTTTGTCTGTGCATATTGTAAATATGCATGCAAATAGCCGGTTTTACTTAAGGTGATAGTGATGTATCTTTTGAGAAGCATCAAAGCAAAGTAATACATTTATATTTATACATAATGTATTATAAATGAAGGTAAAATGTTCAATGTTAAGTCAAAGTTTAAAGGTTTTGTCAATATCTATCAAGAAGGTTTTTGGAGCAATTAGAATGTGTTGTATGTGGGAATGGAAGGGATCTGTTCAGCAATATTTGACAATTACTGCTTGTAATTCATTTTAAGAAATCTGTGTAGTCTCTTGTTGGTGGTGGGGGGAATTTAATCAAGAGCAAGTCCCCAGCTTAACAGACAGCTTTAGAGTCCCTCTCTCAATATATATATATATATATATATATATATATATATGTATGTGGCCAAGTGGTTAGAACATTTGCTTTCTGACCATAAGACCCAGGTTCAAATCTCATCACAGTTGATTTGTCAGGAAGTAGACTTACTGATGTTATCAGTCTGGAGCGGAGGTGATCACAGCATGTGACATCTTTGGAAAGTTCCTGAAAACCATACTACATGTTAACCCAAGCCCTGTGAGTGAAATTGAGTAAACAGAACCCATGGGAGTTGTTGATAACTGTGCTAGCATGAAATCACAAGTCATCGTGACCGAGGGTTTGCATGTCCAAGCCTTGTTCAGTTTGTTGATCATGCTAGATGACACGCTTGCTCCCAGAAACTGTAATTAAAGTCTGCTTAGCATAGTTGCAGTGTAAACCACAGTTTGGCTCTGTGGGTGTTGAACAAATACAAATATGCCTGAGCAAGTATCTGCAATAGGGATTGGCTAGCCACCATAATAGACAGGTATCTTCGAATACGAGCAGTAAGTTATATAAACCAAAAAAATAATTCTTGACGAGGAATGTAGCAACATTTGAAAGTACTCAGCAAGGGGGTGGAGAAGAACCTGTGGAAATTTAACTGATTGTATAAAACAACTTTTTGAGAAATGAAAAAAATTGTATAGACAGACGTTGTGTTGATCAACAAAATTAATTTAAAACAAATCTTGTTGCCTAAATACACCTAACATATCTAAAAACATACATTTTAGTATATATTCAAACAGTTTTGGTTAAAAAATTTTAGACATACGTCTATTTTTGTTTTAATCCTTTTGATTTTTGTTTGCATGGAAATATGCTGCCTAAATACACAAATTATAAGCACATATATATTGTCCATAAATTCTATTTCTAAATAGTTTCTCTCTGAAAGTACAAAGCTAGTTTTTTTCTTTTTAAGTTATTTTACTGAAACTCATAGGAATATTACATTTTTTTTTTTTTTTGTAAGTTTGACATTATTTTATAGTGATTTAAACCTACAAAAACAGCAACTTTTTTCCTGGAAATTAGATTTATGAATTTTCTTATCTAACTGCTAACTTCATTTTGTGTTAGACTGAGGATTTGATTTTTAAATATGTGACCCTGCTCAGAGTTTACTGTGGTGGGAGACAAGTGTTAAATGCTACTATATAGGATGCTAGCATGGCTATAGGAGAGTGGTTTGCCTCTGTGTTCTCACACCTAATCATCTGTTATGGCTTCACAGAGATGTTTTGTCAACATATCAGGTAATGTGGATTCATGCCTTTTCTAAAGAGTTTTTATATAGACATAAGCAGCCTTAACTAATTGGAAAACTAAGATGTCCAGATATGTTTTCATTGCTGCTGATTACATCATCCTATCTCTCTCTCTCTCTATATATATATATATATATATATATATATATATGGTGTAAAAGCAAAATTGTCTAAATCATGTTACAACATCCCACAAAACATTTAACATCTAAAAAAAATCACTAAACTAACTAGTTTGTTTTTCCATGTTTTCAGAAAAGACATTTGACCATCTTGACACCATTTATTGTAAGAATCACTGAAAAACCCTTTGTGTTAGTCAGCTAGTAAAAGAACGGGTTAAAATGTGTTCGACCCACTGTATTTCCAGCTGATCACTGGTGAGAGTAAGATCATTCAGGCCTTCAGTAATGGCATCAATATTCATGCTCTGGCTTCCATTTTCAAAGTCTATTCAAGAGCCGTCAAGTGAATGGTGAATAAGTTTAAAAAAAGAGAGGAAAACTGGATTGGAAGGTCACAACAGGAAGAGGGTCATCATTTCAACTTAGAGCTAGAGAGATCAATTAGAAAAGATCCAACTCAATCCATAAGATGTTTGGCATGTGAGTAAGGAATTTCAAATATGACAGTCCAAAGAGCAGTGAAAAAAAACTAGAAAATGAAATCATATGTGAAACCTGTGTGACACCTTCTTACTCCAGGACAGAAGGTTATAAAGGGCGAAGATCATCTGGAATAAGTTGAAAAGGTATCATAGAATAATATTTCTATATTTGAACATTATTTCAGTCCATCATTAGCTTCTGATCTTTAGCTATGATTAATTAATAATGAATATGTCATTTTTGTTTATAATTGATTTCATCACGATTCTTCTGTTGAGCTTGAAGAGAAAATTATACATTCTTATTGCTCAAAGTAGAGTCCAATAGTGTTATAAAAACCTTAAAAGAATTCCAGTAAGATACCTTTAATCACTTCTAAGATACAATGGTTCAAAGCTTAATCTAACAATTGGACAATTTTGCTTTTACACGGTTTGGACAATTACACCTGGGGTGTGTGTGTATATATATATATATATATATATATATATATAAAGAAAAATATATACGGAATAAACAAACAAAAATCCTTATATACAATTTTATACTGTTTTAATGTTAATATGTCAACATTAAAACAGTATAAATTGTATATAAGGATTTTTGTTTGTTTTTTCCGTATATATTTTTCTTCATACTATCAGATCTATATCCATATATTTGCTTACATATATATATTATATATATATATATAGCTAGAAGCTTATGATAAGGGGTAATTTATATGGATAGAAGGAGAAGATACCAGTTGACTCTAGAGATGAACAGGTTAAAATTCTAGTGATAGGGGAAACATCCTCTAGGGAGTCTGTACCATAGGGCAGTGGTTCATGTGAAGAAGCTGTCTGAGTGGAAATTACTTCTTGCTGCTGAAATACAGAGGAAATGTGTGTGATTTGCTACTCTGTATGTAACATGTTGAGTCCTAGCCATGAAGTTTAGACCTGGTGTAAATAAGGAATGTACTTTGTCTGAGCACTTTCCATGTAGTAGTGATTGAGCAGTGTGAGACTCGCCACATCACATCTATGAGAGAGAAGTTGGAGGGTGGAAAATAATTCTTCTCCCACAAGGACTCAGAGATGGTTTTGAACTCTTCCAAGACTGGAAAGTGAGGTCTGAGCAGCTCCTGGCAGTGATGGAATGTCACCAGTTTGGCTTTAGAGGCACTGAATGTAACCAGCCATTTTTCACCCCGCCACTGGAAAGTTAGTGTTAAATCAGAAGAGAGGTCGGCTGACAATCTCCGATCATCAAGACTTTTTTATATGTTCGGAGTATATTCTTAGGTAGATCATTTATGCAAGTCAAAAAGAGAGTTGGTCCAAGAAGTTCCCCCTGGGGGACACCTGCATTGACTGCCAGAGGACTAGCTGTTAGTTACTATCTTCAAGGATCTACCTGTTAGGTAAGATTTTATAATAGAGAAAACCCTTCCATTGCACTGATTCCATAGCTGCAGACCTGGTGTAGCTATATATATATATATATATATATATATATATATATATATATATATATTTGTGGTACTTATTGGAAACTACTTCATATCAGTGATAGAGCTAACATATATATATATATATATATATAAGTAAGACAATAGGAAAACTGTAATATTAGATAATGCATTTCATCCAATGTGGACTTTTTTCAAGGAAAAAACAAAATGAATTTAATAAAACAAAATAACTATTAACAACAAAACAAAATGTCCTTAGCAACTGAAAGAATTTAGATAACGCTATTCATATTGTCAACTGAATATATATATATATATAGTTATAATATGAATACAATATATAATATATATATATATATATATATATATATAATATATATAATGTTCGAGACTACCTGCAAAATTTAGGGCCGCAGCTTCACCACACTCAGTGTTGCTGCTTCAATTTCCATTTTTTTGTTTGTTTCTTTTGGTGGTGGGGAAGTTGCTCACACACACACCCTACTGATTTTTTATTGAAATTTGTCAGGCTTACATTCTTAGATGTTATTTTGAATCCTGAGTTGTGTAGCAGTACCACTGGCACCTCCCTGAATGTTTCAAACAGCAATGGCTCATACACCATTCAGTGTGCTGGAGTCACTTCATCACAAACACCAAAATCTTGAAAAATTGCCAGTACCTTCAGTATTGAATTCTACTTTCAAAATATTAAGTTTTGTTGGGATAATCTGGTCATATTTTGAAGAGGAAAGACTATTGACATTCAAAGATCTTACTGTTCAGCACATTCAAGATGTGCCATGAAAATGATGAGATTCCTTAAAAAGGAGCCTTGTCTCCTGTGGTATCAACTACTATGAGTAATAGCTGCTGACAGGCTTTCTTAACAACAAAATATTTTTGTGGTTACAAGCCTCACTAAATCAGTTTACAGATTCGGGGCAGAGGAGAGGAGACTTTGCCATAAATTTGTCACCCCTTTTTCACCGACCATTTCTTTTTGTGTCTCTGTTTAGAAAAACCTGTCTGTCCTGCCAATCACTGGTAATCCTGTGACAGATGCGGAGTCGTGCATCTCTTACTCCTTATAAGTCACCATATAAGTACATGGGGTTGAATCAATAACTGCATTCTCTGAAACATGATTACTGAAATTTTCACTGTATAATGTTCAATCTATATCATTAATATATTCATGATTGAATTAAATGCATTGACAAGAAAGGATTTTATGTTGAAATATATATGTTTGAAATAAATACTTTTTCATAATTAAGCAGGGAACCTATTATATATATATATATATATATATATATTAAGGTAAAAACGCATTGGTATATAATCCAAGTGGATCCTAGTAATATAAAAATATTTGAACTGATCCACAAAAAAGACCTTGATGTATTTTATTTATACAGAGAAATATAATTAATAATCAAACAAATACTTTTAACTCGTATGAGGAATAGGCTATTTCAGCAGATATCCTATTCCCCACATGGGGTAAAAGGATTTGTTTGATCATTAATTATATATATATATATATATATATATATATACATGATAGGTGAAGTCAAAGCTTATTGTACTTGATAAAAATTAAATTTGCTATGGTTTGATTAAAACTGCTGATGAATTCTGCATTTGGATTAATAGGTAAAGAAGGAAATGTTCATAAGAACTATTAATTGATAAGGGCAGTGTAACTGAGGATCCTGTGCTTTCCATCTGGATTACTTTTTATTTAGTAAGTAATTTGTGTGTGAGAAAAAAAATTAATTCAAAATTATTCACTTAATGATTTACCTGTTTAACTAAACCCTGCTGAACTTAGAACCAGCTGTAAAAATCTTATAAAATAAAGAATTTTAAAAATTGCAGTTAGTATTGTACATTGCAGGACAGATTGGTGATTGTTTTCTCTTTCGTTTTCCAAAATGAATTGGAATAAAATGAATAAATAAAATGAAAAAAAGAATTTAAGCTTTTAACCCAAGCAAGGTGATAATACCACTAAGATGCAAGGTGGGTACTAAGAGTTACAGAAAATGAGAAAAAAATTAGTGTGTCAAAAAGACAAAAGAAGTGAATTCAGAAAGACATAAGCTGGCAAATATTTAAATATTTGAAGATCATATCTGACAGGAAAGTAGGAAGCCCGAAAAGAGCCCCCCAGGTGAGCTCAAAAGAAACTATTAGAATAGACATTTAGTGATTTCAACTCTAAAATAATGAAACTTAGTTGCTAACCGAGCACTACACTTAAATTCATGAGGTCAAAGTACCAAAGAGGAAAGTTCATCAGAACAGTCGCTATAAAAATATTTATAGAAAAGGCACAGGGAAGTCATAGTATGGTAGTAGAAAAGTGATAAGCCGAGATGCCTGGTCAGTACTGATAACTTTTCAGATTCTTCTTTGGATTTTATCCAGAATCTCAAGATATATAGCAGAACATCAGACCAAATGTGGCAGCAGTATTGAATGCATGGATGAAGAGTAGATTTATAAATGTGCAAAATAGATTTTGGTGAAAAAATTTCTGGCACAACACACTGAACCAATTTTTTTTTTTTTTTTTTAGCAACAGACCAAGGAATAGATTCAATATGTCAGTACAAAATGTTCACCCTAGACATTGCAATGAGTTTCTCTCTTGAAGGTTGGCATCAGCCATACTGATGGAAGGCAGAAATAGTTCTCTAAGATGATTAAAAGACAGCAGAAAATTTTTTTTTACTCTGCTTACAAGATGCAAAGCAAAATAATTTAAAGAATATGGAGTTGATTTTAATGTTTACTGTTTGGTACCTGACTTTATAAACATTTAGAAAGAAATTGGGAATGTGACAAGTGCTGCAAAGATGACATTGACACTTTCTGAAGCTGGTTGACAAAACAATTTACATGCATAGTCATATCTGAAATATTAGTTTGATACCATTTCTCACAGCACACTGGAATAGAACTTGCTCATTAAGGAAATGTTTGTCTTGATATTTATTTATGACCTTGTTTATCCATTTTTCCTTGTACTATGTCCTTGTTATATTCCATGCTAATAGAAATATTTACTTGAAAAATGAGGTGGTTAAAATAAAGGTTTATTGTAAATAATAATAAAGGTAACAGTTATGCACAAGGTTGTTGCAAGTCAATCCAGAAGTGAGTGCTACTACTGAAAGGTCGGTAGTTCTTGTCTAAGTCTGAGCTGTACTCAACAGATTCCAGCTAGTTGGTATTTAGCCACCTCCCCACGAGGGTAGATGTGGCACAAGGCCGAGTTTAACATGGGTCTTCCGAGCCCATCAGCTTGGCCAAAAAATCCCTGTAGAACCCACATAAATGGGATCGAGTCAGTCTTCCTCCTCGAACGAGACTCTGACCTTTGGCAGAGCCTTGTCCGGGTTCCTCTCTGCCTGCTCTCTGTAGTCTATTGACTTACAGATACTTATAGGTAGTTACCACTTATAGTGTAGTCACTCATAGGGGTGACAGGTTATTCCATTACATCAGTCCTATTTTCAGATATTTTCACAGAATATCAACTATGACATGTCATGATAGCTGACAAAGGTAAGTGTGGTAGAATGAGCACTCAAACCACTTTGCCATAAATTCCTTACCTGCCCAGACAATAACAGCAAAAAACAGTAACCCCCAGAGTCAACTTTGATGGGGTTCAATAATATATATATATTTATATATATATAACTGTTATTCATAGAGCTACTTCTTATCTTGCTTGTATTCTGCATGATTGAGTTCTTCATGGACTGTTTCCAAAACTAACAGAAAATTATTTACAAAGGCTGCTTTAGACACATGAGCAGCCATAACCCCAACATTATAAACAGTAGATAAATTTAGTTTTAATAACAAAGGTAGCTCTGAACTCACAATGCCAACACTACCATTTACCAACAGCATCGTGTCTACTGATATCATTGTTACTATCAATATCATTATTAACATTTATCAATTTTGGTGGTGTTGGTTTTTATTGGTATGCTTGCTCTAAGTTCTAAGCAGAAACGGAGACAGCTTTTTTTTATATATGGACTGTCCAAAGTAAACAGATTGAAATTGAAAGTAATCGCACATAATCAGAAAACAAAATAAGCTAATAAAAGTAGAGAAATATTTCTTACGTGTGTATGTATGTGCCTTATTAATTTAAATCTGACACCATATGAATAGGCTATCTCATTAATACCCAGTAAACAAAAATTGAGATTTATGGGCCATCTTGTCTACTTTCCAGGTGATGTACGCCCTTCAGATTTACACTAATTTAGTGTTGGGATAAGATTTAATGCTCTGGGATTTTCTACACTTAGAAAGTTCAATACTTATATTTGATCAATCTGCATTGCTTTTTTTCTTGTGATGGATGAGGTGTTGGGTTGAGCGCTTGTCAAATTATTATTTCTCAAGTATCAAATAGATAATATTGATTCATCTGTCTGTTTAATAGTTAAGATTTAGATGATAAGGTTTCGGTTGAGATCCAGTCATTAAAAAAAAGCATAGAACATTGAACTGGTTTAAAATTTAATTTTATTCATATACAAAATATATAAAATCTTAAACAGAACTGTGATTTTGAAAAAAACAAAAACAGTTTTAAAAGACTTTCAATTTTGAAAGAGCTGAAAGCCATTATTATGGAGTTGCCTCCCTTGTGTATCAAAGAGTAATCTTTAAACCTCTTTGTCAACAAAACCTAAACAGTAACCACATTTTAATTTTGTTTATAGAGAAATGTATTCAGTGTGTGTGTGTGTGTGTATATATATATATATATAATCAATAAAATTAGTTCAAGCTCCAGGAAGTACCTCTTCTTTGAGAGGAGGAGAAGGAGACATTATCTGGTGCCTGAAGTGTTCCAAAAGGGGAATTCCAAGTGCAATTTTCCTACAGTTTTCCCAAAAGCTCACATAAATTCCGTTACAACATATTCCCTTATGTCCAAATACCTTTGGGAAAGGTATAGATTCATCTCTTCAATATCCTCCTTGAGTAGTAGGGCAGAGAGACTTCTAGGAGCCTTGGTTGTCAACCAGTCTAGGAAAATGCAATTCCTAATTCAAAACCTGAAGAGGGTTTTTTGGAGAACTTGTGGCACACTGTATAACAGTGTTGGTTCTGCACAAGCCTTCATCACTATAATGAAATCATGTGTATGCATAGCTTGGTTGTTCAGTTCAAAGAATTGTTGGATCCTCATACATCAAAGACAAACACTTCTCTTTAGCTGAATGGTACAGCATGTCTGGTCACATGACAATTTTCATATAGGAACACAAGTTCAATTCCTGTCAGAAAATGCATATTTTCTATGAAATTTTTTTTAACCTTCAGGCCAGTAAATGTAATTAAACTGTTTAATTAAAAAAACGAGCATTTACTTAAATAAATTCTAACAAAAAATATATAAATAAATGGACTAAGTCCAACAATTATTTTAATATATTTTCTATTTATATAGATAAAAATATTTAAGTAAATTCTGTTTATAATGAACAGTATTAATTACATTTACCAACCCTAATGTCTAAGAAATTTCATAGAAAATGTCTGTCCTTTGACAGGAATTGAACCTGTATCCTACACACAATTGTCATATAGCCTGATGTGTTATACCATTTAGCTTACCAGAGGCTTTCTCTGTAGCTAAATGATATAACACATATATATATATATAAAAATGTGTATGTGTGTGGGAGAGAATGGTGCCATCTTAGCGGTTCATACCAACCAATTCTTTAAAAAGTTAAGCAAACTGGTTGTTGGATTATCTGAAAATAATCTCATATATTAACAGTAGATGCATAATAGCTAAAAAATATAATTACTGTAAGTTTTGCTGAGGCTGAAAGAGGGCTTTTCTGCAATAATAATTTATTCTGACAAAAGAAATCTTCTTGAAGTTAAAAGAATATGGCATATCTTCTAATCTTTGATAAGTCCTCCATTGGATCTTTGGGACTGCAGCAATTCAGTTCAAATGTAGTTAAGAAACCATAACGCAGCTGATGACATAAGAGTCAAAAAGCATCATACTTCTGGACAGAAATATGATGAGAATAGAATTTCAATCTGGAAATGTCTTAATAAATAAATGATTTCTATTAAATTATCAAAATGGTTTCATTCTTTTTTATACTGAAATGATTTGTTTCCATTCTCAGATTGAAAAGAAAATAAGCAGAATAGATTCCTAAAAATTACCTGCCTTTTAGAACTGGTTCCTGGAAATATAGGATGCCATTATTGTATGTGTATATATATATATATATATATATATATATATATATATATATATATATATATATATATATATTGGCGAGTTAGTGGGTTGGTATTTGGTTTTTCATCTGGTATCAGAAGATGGTAACATCATTGGACCACAATGAATAACACAAACACTTGGTTGGAAAATTAAGGGCCAATTTTTGATTGGCGCACGTGTGTGTACTAAGCTCTGAGGTAAGAGAGTGGTTGACCTCAAGTCAACATGACATTGAGAGAGCATGACTGAATATCTTTTCCTTACGACTACTGCAAAAACATGTCCAAATCAAATGATTCTAAAGTTATCAAGCACAAAATGATCTCTTTCTTGGAAGTGGGGTCACGAACTTAGCACGTGACTGGAAACCCCTTTTTTTGGTTTCTATTTGCATTATGGAAAATTAAATTTATCATTTTCTTTATTATTATGTTTATTATTTATTTATTTAATTTTCATTCTCCCATAAGTTTCATAATATTAGCACAGTTGCTAAGGAATATAAATAAGTGTCAAAATTTAAAATACAGTGAAGGAGAACGTGTCTTTGTGTTTTGTATGCTACAGTTTAATTTCAATTGGTTTTATTAAAAGCAGTTGAAATATCTGTCTATATTTCTGAGATGAGGTATTATGTACACTATTTACATTATTCAGACTATTGACCACATCTTTGTTACTGTATTTATTACAATGTTTCAGCCATTGTACGCTTCGGCCTTCTTCAGGTGGACGGAATGTCAAACACTTTATTTCACTCACTGGGGTTAGACTATTCTAATATTTGGTAAAAACATGCAATAATATCTGCAAAAATTGAAATATAAGCACTGGTAAAAAATGGTTGCTGAAGACATTAGGTTTATAATACACAGAAATTCATACACAGATGTCAAGGACACAGTTGATAAAGGTGTGAGATAGATCCAGTGACAGGATCCAAAGAGTGAGTTCAATACCCGGTTAAGGCAGTGGTGAACTTGGAGAGGGGAATTAACAGGAGATAACTGATAACTGACATCCATTAGACATTGCACACTCAACCCCAGTGAGCAAAATAAAGAGTTCAGTTCAACATTTCAACCACCTGAAGAAGGCCAGAGTGTACAACAGCTGAAAGGTTGTAAGAAATATGGTGACAAAGATGAGAACAATAGTCTGAATAATGTAAATAGTGCAGTTGAAATAATATAAAATTAGCGAACTCTAAACTTCTATTAATAGATAGTTAATTATTATCATATTGGAAGTAGATTCTAGGTTAAAAATAGGTTCTGTCTAGTCTTTAACAGCTTCCAAATATAGATTAACCATTTATTTGTTGTGCTGTATATTTTAAAGCTTCTTATTAACAAATAATTCAAGCTTTTAAGTTTCTTCAAACTCAGTTTTTATGCTTGAATATTAAATAATTTCATTTTAAAAATTTGTTTTCAAGACTAATGCAGAGAAAATTTAAGCTGTTCAAAAAACTGCTTTTCACTGTTGTGTTTTTTTAATCTATATTTTCAGATAAAAGTTAGTTATATTACCTGTGTTCTTTGCATATTTTAAAAAAAAATATTATTTTAAAAATTTATTTCTTTAACTTCATATCCGGTGTTGTTGCTTTAACCCATAAAAAAATGGCTTCACCCAAAGGCAAATTTCATAAAGATAAGATTAATGAGTCTTCTTGAAGACAGAAGCGGAAAGTGCTTTCTATTTTTCTCCATTAAAGACACCCATAAAATCTGTCTCACTCTTGCTCTCCCTCTCCAGTCCTAACTCCTCTGGGATCTGTCTTGTAAGCACAACCTCCCCAACAGAGATCTCCATCTTTCTCCTTGTATCTTTTATCTTTTAGGAAAGTTTAAGCTTTTGATGTTTGCAGTGAAGTTAAAGATTGGAGTTATGGGTGAAGAAAGAAAAGAAAAAAAATGAAACAAATTCATCAGTTCATTATTTTGATTTTTTTATATTGTTTTTTTTTTTTTCTTTTACTTTATTTATTGGATTCTTTTATATTTTCTTTGTTATTGCATCTGTAAAAAATGGGCAGAATGAAATCAGTGTACAATACATCTTTAAAATTCAATACTGAAAGTTTTCTTTTCTTATCTTTTTAAAATTGTTCTTGGCTCATTATAGGTTTTTGAACTTTTACTTTTGGTGTCCACGTGATTTTTTTTTGTTTAATCTCATTATTTAGTTTATAAGCTTTATCGTTGAAATTTTACAGTTTGTACTTGAAAAGATTCAAGTTTACATCTTGAATTTATTTCACTAATAACTGTTTTATTTTATATGAATGTGTGTATGTGATTTTGAGAGAAGACATGTCATTTTTAGTGTATCTTCATCATATGAGGTATGTGCAATTGTGCAGATATAAATTCACTCAGCAGTTACCTATAATAAAAAAGGAAATCATTGAAGCAGGTGGCTTTTCAGTTTGAACAATATTGGTAATTAGTTTACTATTACCATAGTATTTTTTTTATTATTAACCAGAATCATTTAAATAATTTCTGGACTGTTGATTAATTGCTTTGTCTTAATTGTTATTCTAAGTAACTGTATAGTGACTTTATTGCCACCCTATGTGTGTGTGTGTGTGTGTATATATATATATATATATATATATAAAAAAGAAAGAACAGCATGATATATAATTCGGTGTTCTTATTCGCTTGAGGATGAAATGGAACTAATGTCTTTAATTTAATCACAAAATTAAATTTGTGGCTTTTAGCTTCCATTTTTGAAACATGGTTAGAACTGTGTAGTGAAAAAACCATATTTTAAATCAATTAATTTATAATATATTGTGTATTTGGGCAGCAATCACTCTTTTATACAAGTTTTGTTGAAAATGACTGGCAAGGTTTGGTGCTTTAGTTTTTTTATATAAATTTGTGTTCATATATTTTTTTTCTTTTCAGGACATACATCATGTAAAAATTTTCCAATTGCTTTTGTCTATACTTTTAAGCATATCAAGGATGAATTGTTTTTATTTTTAACTGAATATATGCATTGTTTTATGTATATATCTATAGTTACAGGGATGTTTTATTTTCCAAACACAGCGCATTGTGACCATGTTCTTAGTTGATATTATTGAGTGCTGGCTTTTTCTTTTTTTTTTTATTAATAATGCTTCCATTATTTTTAGCCATTTTGTACATATGGATGATGCAATTTTATTTGTATTATCAATGAGTATGTTACAGATAGTTTGGTAGATCTCGATGTGTATTTAAATGAGACCTAATTGAGCTATGGTCAGAGAGATGTAATGTGAGACTTCTTGTTAAACATTTTGTAGCATATTCAATATAATTATTTACAAATTTGGATTGGTCAGGAACACATCTCCGTAAAGGACATCTAAATTCTTAAATAATATTGGTCCTCTGTAATGTAGATCTTGCAGGTGAATTATTATTTTTGACAATGAGGTTAGCAGTTTTAAATATTTGTAATAAATAATTAATTTTCTTATTTTTATCAACTGGGGTTATGTATTTCTTTAAGCAAGATGAATAAACATCATAAAGTTACAATCCATTTGATTTTTGTGAGTGTTTTTTCTGTGTGTTTTGTGTTGCTATTAATTACCTCAGAAAGAAAAAGTCTAATATGGTAATCTATAAGATGATTTGGAAAACCATTATTCATGAGCATTTGTCTCACGTTATTAAGTTCTTAAAAGCAAAGCAGACGAGTAGATGAATTCTTGTGCACTCACATAAGGAACTTTTTAATAATACCTATTTTATATCTGAGAGGACATTGGCGAGTAAAATTAAAATAGCAAGAGTTTTTACTTGTGGGTTTTTCTATATAGCAAAGTAGTGAATGTCTTATTTCTAGATTCCACAAGAACATCCAAGAAGGAGTTTATTATTGTTGGCTAAGTTCATAAATATAGACAAAAGTGCTTGGAAAGCATTTGGACAATTTTTTTATAATTTACGTCCTGAAAAGAAAAATATTATACGAACACATGAGAAATTATTTGTAAAAGCTCAACCACCATGCCTTGTCAGTCATCTTCAACAAAACATATATATATATATACACAGACACACACACACACACCTCATGTTTCCTGGAATCAAAGACATTCTCCAATGTTATAAAATAACTAATTTAAAGTATTAACACCCATACAAAAATTTGTAAAATAGTTAGTATTAATGGATTATAGATGGAAACCTAAAATTAATATCAAATCTTTTGACTCCTTCATAATCATGGCTATCCTTTAAAGTTTGAGAATAATGGTTTTGTTATGTTTGCCTCAGTCAGTTGGGGTTGTAGACTCTGAGATGACTAATGAGACTAGAATGGTTTTTGCTTGAAAGTTCTCTTGATATTCAGGAGGACAGGTTGTTCTGGATAGTGGATTAGGCGTTGGTTGTTGCTGTTTTTCTTTTTGGCATCTTTTTTTCTCTAATCCAGTTGATTGTTTGGATCTAAAGAAGATTGTTGTTCCATCTCTGACAATAAATCTCCAAAGATTCCTGCCTGTTGCACTGGATTCATAGCTGTTGATTTTATATTTCTTCATGTTTTATTTCTTTAGAACATTGAATCTCTTCTTTTGACCTTCTCTTTTCTGATTTCCTTCTTTGAGTTGGGAGTAAAAGATTTACTTTTGGCAAGTTTGGGTCATCCATTCATACCAAATGTCCACTTGATTTTTTTTTATGGTGATGCTTTTAATGCTGGTCATTTTAGCATGTTCCAATATGCTGACATCAGTTCTTCTGTCTTTCCAACTGATGTTCAAGATATGGCAAAGACAATGCTGGTGAAATTTTTCATGGAATTTCAGATGTTGTTGTTAAGTTGACCAGGTCTAAGAGACATACAGGAGAGTTGACATCACTACTGCCTTGTGCACAAACATTCTCTTTTGATGTCATGATCTTCAAAAAAATTTATTTTAAAGGTGCCAAAAGCTGATCCTTCACATTTGAGACAATGTTGTATCACATCTTGTAGGTCAATGCTAAAAGACAGATGGCTACCAAGATAAGGAATGTGATCAACTTTCTCCAAGACAGTTTCACCAAACCTATAATCCATAGTGAATATTTGTTTTTAATTTTTATAATTATCAGATTTTATGATGGTAATTAATAGGTTAACTTCCCATGTATTAGGAACAGAATAAATTTTCAAGAATTATTACGAGAAAAAGAAATAGTGTTTTCAATGCTGGAAAATTGGTACATATGTATAGGTGGGTGGTCAAGTGGTAAGAATGTTTGCTTTCTTACCATAAGACCCAGGTCTTATGGTCAGAAAGCAAACATTCTTACCAGTCTTACTATCATCGATTGGTCAAGGAAGTGACTTCATGATATTGTCAGTCTGGGGAGGCAACCTTAGGTAGCAGCACCTTTGGAAAGAGCCTAAAAACAATGCCATATGATTACTCAGGACTTGTAAGTGAAATTGAATAGACAGAAATGTTCGGAGATTGTCATTGTGACCAACTAGCTTCATCTGAACTGATTGTGCCAGATTATACACTCTCTCCCAGAAACAGTAAATAATATCAGCTAAGGGCAAACTACAGATTGGCTCTGTGAGTGTTGGACAAAAGCAGTTGTACCTGGTAGAGCATCTGCAACAGAGATTGGCTATCCACCCTGGCAGAGACAAGTGTGCATAGAAGCAGGTCATTATTATTTTGCTTATACATACATACATACATACATACAAGTTTGATTAAAAAGAACCAACAAGGTCTGTCTGCTTAACTTCTAACTTTTGGCTAAGGTGTTGAGTATTGTGCTCAAAATTGTAGATAAACAGTCCAAAGTTTATATTTTGTTACTTTTTAAAGTACTTTTGAATTTTTCAGTCATTATCAAGAACCGATGTAGTGTCTGTATAGTAGTTAGAATCATTTTGTTTGCATGCTGGTAAAAATAAAAATTTAAATTAATAAATCATATTCTTTTAGTGTGATCTTGTTCTCCATGGCCATTACACATGATGTCACACTAGATCATTTCAAACGTCCAGCTTCCTAAATATCAGGATGTAGACATAAGAATTCTATGTAAGTTGTGACTTCATCTGTCCTGGGTGGGGATTTCCCCAGCTACATAGCCTACATTGGCACCAGGTTTTTTTGTTAGTGATCGTCACAGCAACACATTTGTTCGTGGATTACTTACCAGGTGTTTCACGCTCAGTAAAGATATTATTCAAAATGTCAAAAAGTCCTGCATTTACATATTTTTGTAAGTAATGAGCATGTTACACCTACAAAAAATACAATAACATTATTTTTATGTGAAATCTTAATTTCACCACTAAAAATCTCTGTGAGCATTACAAGACTAGCATCATTACCTGTATCTATATGTACACAAAACTTATTAGATTTTATATACAGCTACTTTCAGGGTATATGTTATTTATATAAAACTACCTTCAGGGTATATGTATAAGCAGTGTTATGAAATGTAAAGGGATATTGTGTTTATGATTGGGTCTCATTCCCAAGCTGACCCAGTTTATAGAGGCTATATATAAATTAAATATACTGTAATTCAAAGCCTGTAAAACAAATCCTGAAACTGAAGCGCTTATGGACAGAAGAATTTTGGATAATAGATTCTCAGTCTGTTTATGAAAAAAAAAAAAAAAACCAGAACAAAGTTTTACACTTTTAATTTATAGACACATGTATTTAATCAGTATCACCCCAAGCAAGGGAATAAAGTCACTAAGACACAGTGGATTACAGGGTGTGGAAAAATTACGAATAGAAACATTAATAATGAGTGGGAAGAGAAAAGAGTAATCAGGAGGATAGTAGATAGCGATTGACATTGCATTTACATTTTTGCAGATTAAAGTTGGCTAGAAAGCATGGAACCAGTCTAGTACTGCGCTTAAATTCAAAAAGTTTAGGTACCATACCAAAGAGCTCTTCTGAACAATTACCATGAAAATATTTATAGAAAAAATATAGAGAGGCAACCTTACAGCAGTGGGAATGTCACTGAAGCTGAGGTGACAGATCAGCACCAATAATATTGCTGATTCTTTGGATTTTATCAAGGAGCTCTCTATATATAACAAGAGCATCAGGCCATATATGGCAGCAATATTTTAAACATAGGTGAATGGTAGGCTAATAGATATGTAAAATAGATTCTGGAGAGAAAAATTGTCTTGCACGATACAATGAACTAACTTTCTTAGCATCTGACCTAGCAATGGATTTATACATATAGATCTATCTTCAGGCTTCTAGTTTGTGTGTACAGTATAACCCGGATATAAGAGAGTTGTCGGGACTGGAGAAGAAGTCTCTTATACCCGGGTTTCTCTTATATCCGGGTTTGGTCTATTTTATATACATTAACACAGGCTCTAATTTGGGACCAGAGAAAATCTCTCTTATATCCGGGTTTCTCTTATATCCAGGTTACACTGTATATCTTTTGTCTTTGGCTTTTATACTTCTGTGACAATGTGTTATCTTTTCCTGGCATGGATGTTAGCTCTTTGGTGTTAGGTGTGTAGCTGATATTAATTTCCTTTTTAATGCTTATTTAGATTATTACATGTATATTTTAGTTTGAAGATACATCATTGATATGTGTGTATTATTATTATTATTATTATTATGATCATTATTGCTTAATAGATATCAGCAAATTTTAAGACCACTCATTCTATATGCAGATTAGTTTATTTCATTTTATTTTTCCAACTTAAACCAGAAGGAAAATAAATTTATAAAATGCTTTCAATATATTTTTATTTTATTTTAAAAAAAAAAAAAAATGAAAATTTGATAAGGACAGATGCACCCAGATTTTCTTATCATGAACAAAGTGGCAAATTATATTGAATAGCAAATGATGTGAAAAGATTGATAAGTTAAACTAAAATCAAAAGCACTCCCAACAATCAAGATAGGTTCTTAATGTAATCTTCTATGTGCCATATTCCTTCAAGATGTTGGTGATCATGGCTCTCCACAGTTTCTTGTTTTTGTAGCACTTAATAAATGTTGTTTTTCTGTTATGTCTTTGTAGCTCTTAGCAGTGCATGTGTTTCTGTTATCTCTCCTAAATTTTACTCCACCATCCATTTAATCAAACTCGCTAGGTAGGTTTTCCCCTTTGTTTTCTTCTGTACTTCATGCCTTCAATCTATCCTGTGAGTATCAAATTTTCCAAGTCTCCTTTTCTCATTATATGCCCTAGAAATTCCTGATGTTAAGTATAAGTGTCCTTTTTGCTTTCATTTTCTAAAAAACTGCATTGTTGCTCACATGTTCAGGCCATGGTATCCTTCTGTAGAACCACATGGCTGCTTCAAGTCTCATCTTCATCTGTGAGGAGATTGTTCAGCATTCACTGCCATATAGGAGGCCTGATATCATATTCATTTCTGTTTGAATTTCTAGAATGAGAAGTTAGCATTATTTACATGTAGACTATTGTCTTCACCTTTGTTGTTGTATGATGATGTACGAAAAGAAAAGGGGTGTGATCAATCTTTGTGGAATGAAGTGAAAATACTGGACAAGGAAGAACACTGGAGAGATTGACATCTGAAAGTATAACTACATATGCTAGTCTATGAGGATCTGCTTAGTAGACCTAGTGTAGAAATAAATGCGATACCCAATAATAATGACAAATGACTGCTGGTATTCAACTGCAACAGCTGTAACAAATGAGAATTTTCAGCAAGTGCTGTCAAGCATGAGAAGCTGCAGCAGCTCTCATCAGCAGGTAGGTTAGGTTTAAGACTCCAAGTTCTCCACACAGAATTGTCCTACAGAATAGCATAGTGGATTAAAGCATTGGTTCATGAATTTGGTAATATAATAATTGTGAGTTCAATCTCTGGGCTGAGTAGTGTGTACTTGGACTCAGTGAAAATGAGATGAACAATAACTGAGTAGTGGTAATTAATAACTAGATATATACATGAGCTGTGGAATGCAAACAATCTACCCCCATAGATTAAATAAAGGGTTCATTTTGAAATTCCCTGTCGGTTACCTGGATCAGCATACACCTGATGAAAGCCAGGAGGTCACAATGGCAGAAACTTTGTAATAACAACATATATGAGGACAATAGTTAGCATGTAAATAATATTAAATATTCAAGTTATCTTCCTGGGAGTCACTCATCAGGGAGTTAGATGGTAAAATTTTACTGTCTTAGCCCATGATGAACAGATAGAATTTCTGTGAAACTTTGAGTCAGGAAGATAAGTTGAACATATAATTTTATTTATTGGTTGCTTTAAAGGTGTTATCTTCCAGAAATACACTCGTCGAAAAAATTTTTGTGGGTTGGGGAAGCACTATTGTTTTATTATTATTATTATTAATATTTATACCTATTGTTCTTCCTAACATTTTTAGGGGAATTAGACATTTGAGAAGTATTATGCTTATGAGGTGCTGCCAAGAAGTTTTGAGAATTTTTTTAAACTCAAAAACGTAACATCTCTCACCACTGAGCAGACCCTGTTTTTCCCCAAGTCCTTTTGTTCTCAAAATGAATTTGCTTGCTTTGAATGTCTATTGGGATTAAGGCTCACTCCAGACCTCGAGTGGAACTCTATTATACAATCCATCTCTCAAGATGCTTGGAAAATGATTGGTTACTTTTAATACACTACAAAGTACCTGATTCCTCCTACCATGCACTATCTTTACAAGAGTCAAATTAGACCAAAAATGGAATATTATTGGCATATCTAGGCTGGAGCTGTCCAATCTTCACTTTCCAGACGATCTAGAGTTCAAAAGTATTTATGAAACCCTACAACCCCATTCCTATATTGCCAGCCTCTCACGACTCAATTGTTATTTTCATGGCAAATTTTAAGGTAAGTTACATTTCTTAGTTCTACCAGTTCAGACATTCACAGCCAGGACCTGTCATGCCATGTAAACAGAATCAAATCAGGCTTATTCTCCTTGTCTTCCATTGGTAAGGAAGAGGTTCCACTCAGATAGCTTCTTCCCAGAACTGTTACTTTGTGAAACAGAGGCCTGAGAGGTGGCTTCCCTGATTACTGCAATTTTGATATTTTCAAATCTGGAGTAAATCCTTATCTATCTTACCTATTGTCATAATATTCCCTTTTTGCTCTCTCTCTCCCCTCTTAAACAGTGACAACAATCTCATTCAGTAACTCTCAACCTTGAGTGGTTCTTGGGCCTTGTATTGGGTGAACAACAATAATAATAATAAAATGATCAAATTAATGTTTGGCATGAGGGAAGTACTTTTGAAGCCAAACATTGCTAAGAGCTACAAAGAATAGTAAGTTGTGGAGAGCCATGATTGCTGATGTCCTAAAGGGATACAATACATAGAAGTAGAACTGATTTGTAACATTCAGTACCTCCCAAAAAAATTAAATCAATAACATTTCATCATCACTCAACAGACTCTGAATTTTGTCTAATCATGATGGATGTTTGTAGTCTGAATGAGGTTCTATGCATTGAACATCTATTGGGACTCTAGCTGACCCCAGACCTCAACTGGAACTCATATGTGTGATCCATTGCTAAGGAGGAAGGAAAAATGGTTGATTCCTTGTACCACTCCAGAAAGTACCTGACTCCTCCAACCACGCTCTATCTTTACAAGAGTCAAAGTAGACCAAACATGGAGTATTCCTGCCATAATTGGGCTGGTGCTGCCCAATCCTCACTTTCCAGAGTTGCAAGAGTTCAAAATTATTTATACAGCTGTGTGGGCAATTAATTATTTCTCCACCCTGCAACTCTTTTCCCCCACAGAAAAAAAATATTGTGAGGCCTCTTGTTACTCTATCACTATTTTTATGGCAACTGTTCAAAGAAACTACATTTTTCAGTTCTACCAGTTCAGACCTTCCCAGCTAGGACCTGTCATGTACACAGAATTGACTCATTCTCATTCTCTTCATATTCCATTAGTAAGGAGGAAGAAGTTTCACTATATCTCCCATACTGTTACTTTGAGATCGACTCTTGATAGGATGCTTCCCCAGTCATTATACTGCAAACTTCTTCATCTATGAATCAACAATTATCTATCCTATATATTCTTAGATTATACACTTCTTACTTCCTACTTTTACACCCTTGCAGAAACTTCATTGGGTTGCTCTTGGGCCTTGAATTGGGTGAGCAATTGGGTATAAAACAAGCACAAAATTACACTGACTCAAAAAGTATTGTTTATGAAAAAATGTTGTTTTTGTTACTGGGGATGTGAAACAATTTTAGAAAATTGATAATTAAAAATAAGAAGCAAAAAAACAAAGTAAAGTACTTGTGTGGTCTGAGAGTGTCATCATACCCAGGAAATATCCTTCCTTCAACAAGGGGCTAGGGTTAATCCCTGGGGTCTGAGGCATCCCCAAAAGAGGAAGAGAAAGTGCCAAAAGGAGGAAACTATGTTTTGCCTCTAGAGTCACATATACACATGGGACTCCTACTTTAAACCTATATTCGGTTTCAGTAGACATTGAAATAATTTGCAAACTAATAAAAAAAAAAAAAATATCTTTTACCATGATTCCATCATAAATAACATGAACCATGATTCCATCATAGAATATAAGAATTGAACACAGAATAGGCTGTGCTAGAGATAGTTTCATCCAATGCTGTAAATTGTTACAAAACAAAAACATTAATCTAAAAGCTTGTCATGGTCTTAAATAACATTTTCAGATCAAGACTTTCATATGGATTTCATGCATGGTGCCAAAATCATTCAGAAATATCTAAACTGTCAGTTGTGTACAACCACTTTCTTAAATCAATAGTTATAAATGGATTCCAGCAAATGATGATTGTAGCTCTTAGCAGGGACCATTCTTCTTCAAACAATACAAACTAGCTTTAAGAATTACAAAGAACTGTACCAAATATCAAAACCCACATCACTGGAGGACTTTCAACAACAGCAACAACTAAAATAGTTTGTACATGTAACTCTGGAAGAAAATAATAACATCCTCAAGATGTTGACATTCCACACTACTTCAAACAAAAAGTTAGTTAGGAAGCCCTCATTAATATTAGAAAGAACAATAACAGTTACTGGTCTTGATAAAACCATTTTTTTGAAAAATTGTTTTGAGACAGATTTTATATAATTTCAATTGAAGGTAGCACTGGTTGCTCAGCCAGTGAATGCCAAATGTTTCCTTATGCTGAAATGGCAAATATTACTTGTAATATTGATAAAATTCTTTTAGTGCTATTTTATTAAAAATCTGATTAATACAACTTCATTTTTTTTTCTTTGTTTTGATCGTTTACCAACGTTTGTTGGGTGAACAGCTATGAGTTATTAAATACGTCAAGATGTGATAATGCAAAAGTTAAACTATACATAAATTCACTTATTTTTCTTATCTATTTCTCTTCAGTTATTTAAAAAGTTTTTCACATTCCCATCTTTCTGTCCTGGAATAAGGTCACCACTCAAAGTGATTCAAAGAAGGCCAATCCTCTCTGGAGATAGAAAAGTATTGGAGTAGTTGCTTCATTTTTTTAATTTTTTTTTTTTTGTCTCTTTGAGAAATAAATATTGCTTATATAATATTATATGTATGTACAGATAAAAATCTTGTGGGTTTACTAAGTATAAATCTGATGTAATTTAGTCATCATATGAATGGTTCTAAAATTTTCCATCAAATGAAATGAAAGTTTAAAAAAGTTGAGGAGAGTTAATGAAAATTTACAAAAGCAATGATATCTATCTTAACTTTTCAGTTGCCAACACAAAAAAAGGATTTCTTTGAAATCCAGTAACTGCATATTATTTTAAAACACAAGCTTTCCTCACAGATGAAGACACTTGAGGCAGCAGAAATGTAGTTCTGCAGAAGGAGGTTGATATTATATAGGAATAAAATGTTGCTACCGACACTTGAGTTTGAACACAGATTACCAGTGAGTAAACACAGGCAATCCCATTATTAAATTAAGTAGACCATGTGACCATAGAGGAAATGCATATATGGGAGGTAGCATGTGTCTAATTGATCTGCATTTCTATTCTATCCTCTATTACTATTTGGATTGTTATTTCTACTCTATCTTCTATTACTATACGGAACGCTATTCTCTACTCTATTCACTATACTATTTCTCTATTCAGATCACTATACGGTGGTTACTATTTGAGTGAATATTATTGAGCAAGTGCTATTATTAGTGTGAGTTTTATTCGAAGGCATCTGACACCAGTATTGTTCAACGGCATTACTATAGTTGTATCTGCGATTACAAAGTCTCCACTACAACAAGAATTACGAAAGTGACAACGAGTGTTCGTTGGCATAACAAAAGTTGAAAATACCATGGAAGCAATGAGGAAGTCTTAAGGAAAACGAAATTAGACATTTGTGCTTAGAAAGTGACAGTCAAAATTTTTTGGACAGATAATGAGGAAAGAGGGTTTTGAGAAATTAATACTCACAGTAAATACTGAAAGCAAGGGTAAAACATTGAAACAACAGGTAGCTTACCTATGAAGATTGAGTAACAGTTGAAATTTTTGAGATAGAATGAGGAAAGAGGGCTTGGAGAATTTGATATTCACAGAACATTGAATGCAAAGAGGTTACAGAGGGAAACAGGGAGTAGCGTACGTACCTTATGTGAATAGACAGCGAATCAGGGAGTGGAAAGAATAGTAAAAAATAAAAACTTTGCTGAGTGTTTCAAAGGATAGGAAGATGTGGAGAGTTATGATACTCATGTCCTGAAGAAACATGGTGCATAGAAGATGACAACACAATAAGAAATATGGAAAAACAAAATGAAGAATTTAGTCATTTTTTTTTTTTTTTTCCTTTTAGTTAAGTATAAATAATTCCAGAGATATTTTAATATACTTCAAGAAAGTTGTTTTCATAGGAATGGAAAATACAAATTTACATTATTTACTTGTGGACTATTTTGTTGTTATCACAATGTTTCAGCCATTTGCTCTCCAACCTTCTTCAGGTGTTTTGTCAATCTGGATAATCTTCAGGGAATTTGCAAATGAACCCTGTATTTAATCTACAAAGACAGATTGTTCTGGTTTTTATGGCTATATCTATGGATATCTCATTTAGTCCTTACTTAATTATCCATTCAGTTATTACATGCCTTGCTTTTTGAAGGCACCTCGGCATGGTGTAATGGTTAGCAAGCTTGTCTCACTAAAACAGTTAGGACAGAATAGTGAGTTTGATCCTCAATGGGTGCCCCATACATTCGGCCTTGTGTCACATCTAAGTTATGCTTAGAAAATCAATATTGCCTTCATCCCACTGAGTCTGGGTTTGAGGTTATAGTTATTATGTCACCAAATTACTATGGGTATCTCATGTAGTCCCTACTTAATTATCAGTTCATTTATTACTTGCCTTCATCCCACTGAGTCCAAGTACACTGTCCAACCTAGGGTTTGAAGTCATAATTATGTCCCCAAATTCACATTTCAATGCTTTAAGGCTCCAAATTCTACACTCAAGATTGTCCCAAAGGGCCATAGCTTAGGGGATTAGAGTTGGTTTACAATAGTCTGGATGTAAATAAAAAAGAAAAAAAAGAAGTTATTTCTCTTTGATGAATGGAAGTGAAAAGTTAAGTTGTATGGTTTACTGACAGTTTACTGATTCATGTGCCAGCATAATTGCAAGCAAAAAGCCTGACACAAGATTTTAAAAGCAAGATAGAACATTTTGTTTTTTCTTTTAAAATCTAAAATAGGTTTTGTCACTTAATTATACAATGTTGATTCTAAAAATCTTATACAACATTATCTCATTGTTAGTTCTTGTCAATGTCAAAATTTGAAACATCTTGATATCATGGTTAAAAAAAAATATTTATGTAAATGTACTGAAATTATGACTAAAAATGCTTTTCACTCAACACTTGGTTTTTATTTTATTCCTTGATGGCCACATATTTCCAGTAAGTTCCATAAAAGTACATTTTTGGTTCTGAAATTGTATTCCACTTTCTCTCTGTTTCCTTTCTTCCTATTTTTCTTTCTTTCTTTGCTATTTACATTCATTCTTTGTTCTTTATCTTGTTTTTCTCTTGCTCACTAATACAAACATTATTTTTATGTACCGAAGTATTGATATTAAGTACAGATTGTTTCTACCCTCCATTTGTATATTCTCTACTCTTTCTATTTTCTTTATTAGTTTTTATTTCTTACCTTTTCTTTGTTTTGCGTTCCTTTCTTTGTTTTGCGTTCCTTTCTTTGTTTTGCGTTCCTTTCTTTTTTCTTCACTATTCTCTTGTTCATTACTAGCAAAGGATTACAAACAATTTTATGTGATGAAGTTCTGATATTAAGTACATATTATTTCTATTCTTTCAATTTTCTTTATTAGTTTTTATTTCTTAGCCTTTCTTTTTTGCTTTCTTTGCTTGTCTTTGTTTTAATGTATCTTTCTCCCTTTTGTTTTTCATTTTTGTCGCTCTGCATGTTTTTTTATTTCATCATATCACCCATTCTATTCACATTCCTTTTTCTTCAGAGTTATTTTCTTAAGATTTAGTTTTTTCAAACTTACATTCACCCAATACAAGGCACAAGAGCCACTCAAGGTAGAGAGTTAGTGAATAATGTTGTATAAGCATATAAAGTAGTGGTAAGTAGCACAATGTATTAGGTTATGTAGGAAAGATAATGATTAACCCAAGAATTGAAGACATTAAGATTGTAGTGATTGAAGAAAACAAATTAATATAAATATTCCACCAGGTAGCCATTTTAAGGAATCTGTTTTCCTTTGTTTTTGTGTTTTAATAGTTTTCTTTTTTTTTTGTTTTTTTTATTCATTTAATTCTTGTTAATACTTCTCTTGGCTTCTTTTCTTTTTTTTCTTTTTTGGCTTTTGTCCTTCATTTATTTACATCTTTGAGGCTTTAGAATTTTTTTGATTGTCACCTTTTTACTGTCTTTTTGCTGTAATCACCAAAGATCCAAACAGCATAAAGAAATGAGGGTATTGATCCACACCACCACTACATACATATGACTGACTGGAATTTCAATGTTCAATTTTCAGTCAATCTTTATATAGCATCATTAATCCCCAAGAGTTTCAGGTCTTTGAATCTTCATGGCAAAGGTTGGAGAAATAATGACCCATCACCTTTCCACTTGGTGTACAGGGATTTATTTGCTCCTACACAATGATTTTATATGGTCACTTTTTTTCTTGTGGAAGACCATAATCCACTACTAAATCATTTGTATTGAACTGAACTGCAACATATTCTCTGAGTTTAACTATTTTTCATATTTTTTATTAACTCAAAAGCAGACTAACTCTGTTAAGCACCCAGAGATTGCGATAAAAACTTTGTTGCTCTAGGCTTTTTGAATATATGGTTCTATAGAAGAATGCTGAGAATACTATGAAACTGAACATGTGACCAATGACAAAGTTTGAAAGAAAATAGAAACAAAATGGACAATTATACTTAACATAAGAAAGAGAGTTGAAATTCCTAAAGTACATAATTTGATGGGACAGATTTACTAGCAAAAGAGACTGAGGAAAGCAGCACATAACTTACCTAACAATCTTGTGTAAATGGACAGTAGAACAGGGATTAGGAGAGATAGCAAAAAGACAATATACTAAAAGCTACAAAAGACAAGAAGTTGTGGAGAGTCATGATCCCCATAGCACATAGAAGAATTATTCTATACTTAAGAGAAAGTTGAAGCTTTGCACTACTTTTGATTTCTTAAACAAAATCACTTCTAATCCCAATGCATTTAAAATCTTGTTCATCTGAGAGAATTCATGTTAGAAAGAATAAAAATAGATGAAAAAAGTGCTTTCAGGTAATTAATATTCAGTCAGAAAATTACCAATGGTGTTTGTTTCAAACTCATTTAAATATTCTGGGATTCATGAAAACAGTCATTGAAAACCAGTCATAATGTTGTGAGGAAGATGTAAATAAACATTGAAATATGAACAAAAGTAGCAATGGTATTCCAATGATGGTGCAAATAAACATTAGCAAAATCAACATCAAATTTTCATATATTTAATAAATATTGATTGGTTAAAAGCAGTTTGAATTGACCTTGATCACTTAAAAACATGTAAATTGTCATAAATGTCTTCTTGAAGCCCAGAGAGAGTTTTGGCATGTTCAAATGTATTTGTTCACAGTTATTATATTTATGCAAATGCAATTTGATTAAACTGTCTCTTTTTTAAATTCTTTTTTTTTTTTGTTACTGTTGTGGTTTTCAGCTTTGCTTTAAAAGTAATGTCAACATTTGGTTAATTATTTAAAGCACAAAATATTCAAAATCACATATGAGTCAGACCAGACCAAGAATGAATTATTGCTGCCATATCTGGACTGGTGGTCACCTGATCCTCACTGTCCAGCATCCAAAGAGTCAAAAAGTACTTATGTGGCTTTGTTGGTGATGAATTGTTCTTTATTCTACAACTCTTATTCCACGGACAAAATGTCATCAGCCAATATCACTATTACTATGGAAGATGTTTGGACAAATTAGATTCCTCAGTGCCACTGATCTAATGAAGGTTGATATCCCTTTAAACCCAACAATGAAATCAAATCAAATGCTTAGTGCTACTAGCTTGCACCTTCATAGCTAGGACCTGGCATGCCATGTTCATGGTGGTAACCATTTCCATTTCTTTGTGTTCCTTTGATAAAATGCAAGTTCTTCCTCAGAACTGTTACTTTATGGAACAAACTCCTGAGAGAATGCTTCCCTGACAACGACAATGTTGGTTTCTTTAAAGGTCAACACTATCTCTCCTACTTGTTCTAATGATAGTCTTACTTCTTTATTCCCCCTCCTCTACAATTTTACTCTGTAAACCTCTACCTGGAGTGGCCTTTGGGCCTTGTATTGAATTATTAGTACAAGAAAAATGAGACCCAGGTTCAAATCTTACCATGGTCAATTTTAAGGAGGTAACTTCTTGATAATATTAGCCCCTGGAGACGCTTCTAATGTGCAGCCTGAAAACTATACATGTTGACCTAAGGCTTGTGAGCAGACCTTGGTAGACAAAACAGTTTGTACGTAATCCATGGTTATGCTAGCACAAAGTCACAAGTCATGGTGACTGAGTGTTTCAGCATACTGGCCTTGTTCAAATTCATGTTCATTACTAGATTATGTGCTCTCTCCTAGAAACTGCAACTAAGTTCCACTCAGAATAGTTGTCGTATAAACCAGAGGTGGGCTCTGTGGGTGTTGAACATAAACAAATATGCTAAAGCAGGCACTATCTGTCTATATTTTTGAGATGACATATTGTAATTACTTACATTATTTGCATGGTTCGGACTGCTGTCTTCATTTTTATTACCATATTCATGATGTTTGTATGTACCAACCTTCTTCAGGTGATTGGAATTAGGAACTGAACCCTTTATTTTGTTCACTAAGGCTAATTGTTCTAGTTCCATATGCTGTGCCACTTCTAGAAGTTTGTTATCTCCCTTTAACCCAATTCTCCATGTTTTTTTTTTGGTTCACCAAGGCAGTAGCTAGGTATTGAACTCAAAACTCTTTGGGTCAAATCACTGGATCCAACCAATGCTTTTATCCATATCAGTGCATATGCTGGGCCACAAAAATCTCTTAAGCCAGCCAAGCATAAAAATGAATACAATATGGTAACCAGTAATACCAGTGCTAGAGAAAAGCATTAATAACAACAAAAATTGCAATATGACCTCTGGTAAAAAAAAAATGATATGGAGATATTAAGTTTATACATCCCCAAAATCCATACACTGATACCCTCAAGGACACATGGCTCAGTGGATAAGTGTTGGTTGGATCCTGTGAGTTGACCTAAAGAGTTGTGAATTCAGTATCTGGCTACTGCAAAAAAAAACAAAAAAAACTTGGATCACAGTCTACCCTGCTGGATAAAATAAAGGGCTCAGTTTGAAGTTCCAATCACCTGAAGAAGGCCAAAGTGTACAACAGCCAAAATATGGCAATGTAGATGCTGACAACAGTCAACGATGTAAATAAAGCAGTCATCTATAACAAAAATTAGCTATCTATCCTAAAACACAAACTCAAGTACAAGACATGCACACACACAAACATATATATATATATATATATATATATATATATACACACACCAGACAGAAATGACAAAAATGCAAAGTGAATACTAAATATAACCAAGAGATAATAGTGGAACTTATCACTGACTTCATATTCACCAACTGGAAAGCAAACATGATCATTCCATATGTTTTCAGGAAATTTTTCTACCAACCAATTATAAAAGTACATGTACAAAATATTCCTTAATCTCTACCTGAGGTTGTTACCAAGGCCAGAATTTGAAGCAGGAAATAATTTTGGTAAATTTCCAGAAGAAATCTTTTCCTCAGACCACTTCAATTAGCTTCAAAGATAATGATTAGATTGGATTCATCTGATTGTCAGTGTCGTTTATTTGGTAATTGTTCATAACGGAAACATTAAACTTATTTCATTAAGTGCATATATAATGTCATCAAGAAAATGAAATGGCATTGTAAATAAAATTTGTTCATTTTTGGGATGAGGAGTTATCATGACTGACTTGTGAACTATTTTCCACATCTTTTTTGTTGTTATCAGGACATTTTGGCTTGGGTGCTCTTTTGTTGTCATCATTTATATCAATCTATGTAACTGTTATAACTCAGTCCTAACATTTATAATATCATGTCTTATTTAGACTACTCCCTGTGACATATATTAGAAATTCTCTTCAACAGACTCCAACAGACTTCTACTGACTCACTTAGAGTTCTTTATTTAAGGCATCTTGCCTAGTTCATTTGTGTTAGTGGGGAGGTGGGGGTTATTTACTCCACAACAATAAGTTCATGGAATTTTGAATGGAACCCTTTCTTTCATCTATGGGGATAAATTTGTCTCATTCTGCTTACTATGTCTAGGGTTTTTTTGGGTTTTTTATAGTGATATATATTTTTTTAATCATTTCACCCCAAGCAAGGTGATAAAGCCACTAAGACACAAGAGGTTACTGACAGTGAAAGGAATTGAGAGATTCAAGGAGACAGATGATGATGATGGACATTGCATTTAAATCTTTGAAGATATTAATTAATAGGAAAGCAGAACTGAGTTCCATGAACAAGAAGTGTAAGAAAAGAAACTATTAGAATAGAACTATATGCCTCAGAGAAGATTATATCTAATAATTTCAACCTTGACAAAATCTAGTACTGCACTTAAATTTGAAAGTTAAACTACCAATATCTTTTCTGGTTCTTATTTAGTACTGCTACTCAGTTTGGGGGTGAATTAAAGTGTTGATTCATGATTTTGGTGATATAGCAATTGTAATTTCAATCTCTGAACTGGGAAGTGCACACTGGGACTCAATAGAAACAGGACAATCAATAAGTAAGAAGTACTAAATAAGAACTAGACATAGTCAGTGGAATGAGAACAATCTATCTCTATAGATTAAATAAAGATTTCAGTTTGAAACTCCCTGATGTTTATCCAGATCAACAAGAACCTGATGAAGGCTGGAAGGCACAATGGCCAAAATGTTGTAATAAACACAATAATGGGAACAATAGTCTATATGTAAATTTTGTTCAGCCAGTAATTTCCAAGAGAGCAACTCCTTACACCTTCTTGAGCTCATGTTTTCCATTGGCATGAAGTAGAGCAACTATATTGGATCATCTACTGCAAGGAACATTGGTTCACAATGTCATGCCAGACAATTCTTCTTGTCAGAATCTATCTTGCACATTTATAAATCCACCAATTGCCCGTGGATTAGATATTGGCAAAATTCAAAGTAGAATCTGTAATGTAATCAATCCTGACCTGGCATCTCAACCTCGGTCCCTTTCTGACTAACATGATGTGGCTTCCCTCTGTCTCTTTTTCAAATATCTTCATGATAACTCTGTTGATGAGCTTTCCTCCTTGGTGCTTCAGCTGCAGGAATTTAAGCCTGCTACATGATTGGCAACTAAGTCTCACCATTTTACTGTTGAACTAGTTTCTTTTCTTGTCTACAACTCTCTTCAGGTTTCTTGCTTCCTTGCCATCTACAATGTTGAAAAGTTTAAATACAAAGCCAATTGCTATCTTCTGCCTTCCTGAAACCTGTCCTTTTAGTGTTCTTTATCTTTACTAAAGTCTTTTCATTCCCTTTCACTCTCAGTCACCCTTTGCATTGTAGTGGCATTATCACCTTGCCTGGGTTGAAATGATTAAAAAAAAAATTCATATCAACCCTCTTTATAGCTTGAAAGATTTAGAAAATAACCTAAGTGATCAGTTTAATTAATCATTGAAAATGTCAATTAATGTGACAGTTATCTCAGGTGACTTTAGACATGAGTGAATAACCAAAATTAATCAAGTTACTGCTAAAATGTCAAGGTTAATTATGCATTAAATACCCCCTCCCTCAAAAATTGTATAACATCACAGTGAAACTAATAGCAGAACTAATCCGTCAATTTTATACATAGCAGATTAACAAATAACAAAGATGGAGATAATAGTCTGAATTCTCTAGCCAACACCAAAGACACTGTCTGCTTTTCAATATGCGTGTCTCTGACCATTTGCAGTTTGGCACTGACCAATCTTAGGCCCTTTTCTTCTGTGCCAAATCTAATTTACAACTATCCAATATTCCCCAATCCCTTACCTACCACTATTTGCACATGAAAGAGGTTCATCTTTAAAGAACAGTTTAACAGAAGGGAAACATTTCTTTCTGAACCCCTTGGGCACTTGGCCCATCCCTAATATAATCGTGTTTGTCATCTTAATCTTTCTGTCTCCTTTGCTTCAATAGCCAAGCTTTTCATATAGACCACGCCAATTGTCTCCAAAAGAAAACACTTTTAGTCCCTGACTATTGGTTTTACTTTAAAGAAGGACAACAGCCATCTTTTGACCATCGATTAGTCTTAATATCCTTGTTGGCCAAGTCTGCACTAAGAAGTCTCTGGTGTTTGACATATAAACTTCCTTTAT
This sequence comes from Acanthosepion pharaonis, assembly GCA_903632075.3. NCBI lineage: Eukaryota > Metazoa > Mollusca > Cephalopoda > Sepiida > Sepiidae > Acanthosepion > Acanthosepion pharaonis. The sequence continues at coordinate 2,021,625 of CAHIKZ030003108.1, read as the reverse complement.
TCGTCTCCGCCAAAATCACCACTCCACTGGTAGTCTCTGTTATTTATCAACTTCTCAATGTATTTCTGGTTTTCGTGAAAAGATTCTTTATTGTTCATTGGTTAAAGAACTGTTATTCATAAGAACATCTTAGTTTATTTTGTCCTGACTGTGGAAGCTCTTTTACTATGGTTACCTGCCCCATGCTGTTGCATGCTTGACTCAAATATCTCCACAATGGTTTAAAAATATATATTTGTCTTTTACTGAGTAGTCGGAAGATCAATTATGATGTAAAGTCGATAATATTTTGGTCTGCACTTTTAAGATTCAAACCAGTTGCCCAGTAGAGTTCCAAGACCAAAAATATATTTCAAAAGGAAATGTATGTTTTCTTCACTTTTTTCTTCCTTTTTTCTTTCTATATGCTCCATCAGAACATTGGAAATCATAGCTCTCCACAATTTCCTGTCCTTTGTAGCTCTTAGTAAATTTTGTGTTTTTGCAATCTCACTTAACTCCTGTTCTGCCAAACATTCATACAAGCTCTTTATATAGGTTATTTGCTGCTTTCTGCTGTCCATCTTGTGCCTTCAATATGAACTGTGAGTACCAAATTTTCTAAGCCCCCTTTCCTCATTATGTGTACTAAATAATCAATCTTTCTGATGTTAAGTATATAGTTTCTCTAAAACTTCCTTATTTCTGTGAGAAAAAATTTTGTTGTATTAGTTTTTCCTTTTTTTTTGTAAAGAGTAAAATTTTAGAAATACATTAGCCTTATTTGGTAAAATGTTTCAAGATATCAAGAGTATGATTTTTTTTTTTTAATTTCTTTTTTGTAATATGAATTTAAGAATTTACTGTATAGTAACATTTGAGGAACCATGACTATTTTTAATATATATATATATATATATATATTTTATCCACTGGTGTTCATTCCATACAAGGCCCAAGAGCCACTCGTACTAGAGGGTTACAGAGTAAAAATCACCACCCCCAAGCAAGGTGATAACATGCACTAGATGCAAGAAGTCACTTGAAGTGAAAGAGAAGGAACCAGAAATCCAATCCCAAACAGGAAACAAGGGATGAACCTCTACTCCTGTTCAAAAGACTGATGCGACGTGTGAACCAGATGATAGCTGAACTTAACCACTCACATTAGTATTCATAAGAGATGTTTGAGTTAAAACTGAATAACAAGATGCATATTTTAAAAATAGATGATAATTGTTTAAATTGTTTTAAAATACATGTTGGGTTAAATTATTTGTGTGCATATGTCAATTATGTATGTGTTTGTATGCGTAAGTATATGAATTAACATTTCTGAGTATAAATGGATCAATTATCTATGCATTTGTGAGAGTAAATATATAAATCAGTTAACTATGCATTGGTGTTTTAGATTTATATATCTGTGTGTGTATGTAGGTAGATGTATCAATGATTTATGTTTCTACGTAATTCTGAAAAATTAAAAATTGATTACTGAGAATCAGTGTTTGATTAGCAAGCAAGATTGAAAGTTTTATTTTTTATCAAGTTTTTAAATGTTTGCTATAAAACTCTGCTGATAGGAATAAACATGACGTTATTTATGAATTGCAAATATTTTTTGGCATTAACTGATATTATTT